>JAZGTJ010016700.1:0-12511 GCA_036877575.1 Botia almorhae
GAGAGATAAATGTGTGGCATAATGGAACTGTTCTGTGGTTTTCATCAGCGGAGGTGCAGGCACATTCCTCTCAGAAGAGTCGAGCTGAGATGGACCAACTGCGAGAGCAGCTGATCAATGCCTTCAGACAGCAGATGGACATCAGAAAGCATATCATGGAGCTGGACAACAGCAACATGGAGATCCAGATAGACACATCCAAACATCTGCTGACGATCGCAGAGTGAGTCTTTGTCCTGCACACATTCACAAGCGTCAACCCCAAAAAAATTACTTCTATTCTTCCTGAAAGTACACATGTACAGACAGATGTTTTCTGCCTCTGTCTAGCTGGGAGCAGGAACGCTTTAGGAGAAGAAGGAAGTGGCAAGGGGAGAGGAGAAAGGAGAGTTTTAATAAAGATGAAAGCGAGAAAGACTCAGACTCACCTGAATCTCTACCAGACAGCTCGGAGACACCAGAGGTGGCAATTGCTAGAGAGAACTTGGTAACGCTCATGGCCGAGCAGAAGAAAATACAAAAACAGAAGGTAATGACTGTTATTAACCACCTGAGGGCGTAGCAGCACTCCAAAGACTATCAGAATAATAGAACAATACCTAGAACAATAACATGGGGACGACCAGTTTAGCAAGTTGGTTAGTTTAAGCAGCTTGTTGTAGTGAACATTTATTTTCTGTGAGGTTTCTGTTACATTTCAATTTTCTAGTAAATAAGTTACTTGATTTGTTCACAAACAGTCAAGGATTAAAAAATATTGATAGGCTTTAAACTATTTAAATCCTTTTCATTACTTCTGCATTGAGACTTGATATATGAAGATTTCTGTCACATCAACCGAGTTAAAGTTGTTGCCGGGCTGTTGCTATGCATCTTCGCAACATGCTTCCTTACTGGCCCAAGTCAAAAGAACTAATCCTTAAATCAAGTTTGAAATCTTCTCTCTAGGTATTACTTGAGTGACTGTTTCAATATTAGGTTATGACATTTTTCATCTTGAATAAAATAATAATAAAAGTTCTGATCTCATTAGATGTATTGAACGTTGACCTGTTCTTCACAGGCTGGACTAGAGCAGCGTTTGGTGGAGCTGAGAGAGAAAGCTCGGCATCTGGAGGAGCTTCTCCCTCGTCGAGTGAGCTCGGAGGAGCAGAGGGAGGTTCTCTGCCTCCTCTGTAAGGTCCATGAGCTGGAGATCGAGAACGCTGAGATGCAGTCCAGTGCTTTGCTAAAGGACAATGTGATCAGGCAGAAGAACGTGGTTGTGCAGAGGTTCGAGCAGCACCGGAACCTCTGTCATGAGATCATCCAACAGCAGCGGCAATTCATTGACGGTGAGTCATTTGCAGAAATCAGAAATGATGTATAAATCTCAACCAGAGATGAATCAGACCCAACTGTTGTATACCATTGACCACATGTCTTTCTGAATCTGCAATAGATGCATCATAAGCCTTCAAGCAGAAACAAAAACAGAGTCGACATGTATTTGTAATGCAATGGAATACATGCAAAAGTTTGTATACACTCAAGACTAAATTTATATGATTATGACCCTAAAAATCTTTTGATCGAAAGACTTAGATGACACAAAATAGTTCACTCAAAAATAAAAATGTGAGAACCACATTTCTCTTTGACTATGAGTTCTGTTCATGTGATACACTGTGATGCTCTTACAGATCACAGTCTGCTGGTACCTCCACACCTTCAAGAGCTCTATGAGATGTACATGAGGGAAATGGATCAGAAGAACTTGGACAGAGTCGTGGCCTTAGATAAATTCACCATTCGTACTCTCAAGGTACTTCAAAAATCATAAAAAAACAAAACAAAAGTTGTTGCTTGTTAAAATCCACGTAAAATATAATTTGACCCTATTTACTTTCTAAATACACACTACTGGTCTTATTTTAAGTGATTGTACATTGTTTTAGCAGACTTGTGTTCATGTTGGGCTCCATTTTGTTGTGACATTTCACACTATCAACTTTTAACAGGCAAAATCAAGTCCCGCACCTTAATATAATATCCTATAAATTAAATTTATAAATTTAAATATCCTGTCTTACTCTGTTACATTACAGAGGAAAATTATGACCGGCAAATGCTGTTTTTGTTGACCTTAACGGCTCTTCAAGAGATTACTTTGTGGGCCTAAAAGATTAAAAGTGTGGTCACCTGTGGTCATGAACATGTGCTCATATTATCCGACATATGTCTCTGTAGGAGGGTTCCCTGCCTAAGATCACCCTCCCCAGCAGAGGTCGTGACCCCCTGCAGGAGATGGATTCAGATCAAGAGAGCATTCGCACACTGGGCTCAGACAACAGACAAGGTCGGACAAAAGTGAGGCGACACACGCTGCCTCCAATCCTCCCAGAGTCTGATGGGTAAGAATGGCGCTCTCTGGAGTACAATTTTTATTTTTTATTTGATGTTTAGACATTCTTTGTTTCCCTCTTGTTCTGAATGCAGATTGACAGTGGACTGTTCTAAAAGTCTTTGAAATACCTTAAGAATACGTTAATACCTTAAGAAGCTTGGCTCTAAAGTCTCGAAACATGTTGGGTTTCTGTCTCCTTTTGAACACAGGGACAGTAATCGAGTATTTAAGAGCAGTCACAAACAGTTGAAGAGCTCTGAAGTTATGACTCCACCGCCCATTCACATCAATGGGCTGGGCAACAGAGAGGTGAGATTCTGGAAGTTTATTTATTTTTCTTTATTAAATTTAATTTTTGCCTGTGTCATAACAAAAACCTTTTACCGTGCAGATATTTTATTTTAGGTGTTGTCTAAATTCTAATCGCGTTGTTTTAATGTCATGTATCTTTGACTAAGTGTTGTGAGCACATCTGTTTCTGACCCCTGGCTGACTGTATTCCTGCAGTTACCATCTGTCCTGGATGATGCTCTGAGGTACAGTCATCTCAGTCACAGTATGAGCAGTCACCTGGATTCTTCACCTGAGAGCAGTGAGAACGGGACGGATGCACCACTGACACCTAAAGGTGTGTTCCTCTGCTCCTACATCTGGGTTATGAGCCCCTGACCTAATGATTGTACATTTAACTTTATGTACATTTATTGCACTCTTCTCTGAAATACTTGATTCTGATTGGTCAGTTGAATTCTTTAATGTTAAATAATGTTTTAATTAAGAGTACTCCAGTTACACTATTGTTGCATGGGTATTAGTTTTAAACTAATTTTAATTAAATCCAATTTTATTATTGACATTAGTATTATTGGACTTTTATACTGTAAAAAGTGCATGTCTCTATTTTACTACATTTAAAAAGTTATTGCTTTTAAAAATTGCATTTGTTTATATGAAAACCATTTTGAAATCCTGTGAATCCCACCAGAGAGACAGCAAATTCTAAGGGGTGTGCACAGCATTGCAGTCAAGGCTGCCCGACGTCGATCCAAGGTCATAGAACTAGATGCCCTCCGATTACCCCCACCACCCTCTCCTCTTGACCCCAAGAAGCACAAGAGTAATCTGTCTCTAAGTGACGCGCCACACAAAGGCCCACTGTTGCGTCGCGGAAGACAGCCCAGCCCAGAGCTGCGTCACGCCACTTCCGACGACAACCTGTCCAGCAGCACAGGAGACTGTCCCGCCCCCAACAGCACATGGACACGCCCACGGAACCGCCAGGCTGTCAAGAACGCTGCCCCACGGGAGCAGGACTTTGAAGGTCGCAGACGCAAAAGGAGATCTAGATCATTTGAGGTCACAGGACAAGCGGTAAGTTTTCAGATAAAGGAAAATGTTATTACATATAACATTTTAGGCACTTAGCAGACACTGTTATACAATGATTTTATTAATACAGTAACCGTAAATTAAAGACATATATTACCATGTTTAGGAACTTCAAAGTGTAAATAAAAGAATTATTTTAACATCACAGTAATGAGAATAAGGATGACAAAGTGTTTAATTGTCATAAAATAATGCAATAAATCTATATGGTTTTTGAAATAGGCTTGATTTAACTAGGGTAAACTAAAAACACTTTATACTATTTTAAACCAGATCACCAAAATACTAAAAATACTACAAATTCCACTATTAAGTATTTGAAATAAACTAAGAATTTTCCCCACACCCCAGTTGTCACAGGCTAAGAACACCAGCCAACGATTTCGGCCCCTGGACAGCACTTCTGATCCCCACCTACACATTAACGGTCACCCCCCTGCCCCCCTCCTGCGTCCCCAACACAGAGCCCAACCTCAGCTTACGAAAGCTCGGCCCTCCAACATCCACCAAACAGGTCAGCATTCAAGTAATTATAAAAGATCAAATGTTTTTACCTGAGGTCTGTGAATCTTTCCATGTATCCCTGACCTTCATCCTACTTTTATTCAAACTCCGCAGGATCCACAGCGGATGTCACTTCCTCCAACATGCCTTCCCACCTCATTAAACGTGGCCCACAAACCAGGCAACTTCAGCCTCTCCTGTATGTCACCACAACTGGGACGGGGGCCCAGCGCACCCGCAAGCACTGAGGGCAATCAGGACATTTCTGCACAGACTGTGCCGCCCCAACCCCAGCACCAGCACGATGGATCCCCTCCGAACAGTAACATTAAGACCAAGTGGAAGGTTTCTTTCATATACTCCATTGGAAGAACTGTACCATGAGATAAAACTTTTTATTTGGAAGAAATCAGTAGCTTGTGCTGATCCCAAGCAAACTAAGCTTCAATAGAGGAGCATGTCCCCTGTAACATGACCTGGGTTATTTCTTTTGTGAGGTTTTGCTAAAATGCTAGTAGCTTTTTTCTTATGTCAGGTGATTCGCGATGTCTGCTTAATCTTTTCGATTCGTCGGCCTCTGTGAATGGCAAAGATTGATTGCCATACATTTAGCAGCCTTTATCTCAACTGTATTCCCACAGTAACATGCAAAAATGTTCCTGAGCTAATTTGACGAGATAAAACCGGCCTCAATTGCCTTTTGGTTGAATATTTAGATCAGGCCTTATAGTGGCAAAAATGACTAAACGATTCCTGAAATGTTACGTAAGTCTACTGGAGTAAAATGGAGATGCTTATTTATGTGAGTGGAGCATCACACATACCCTTCTCATTCCCCAGGGATCAATATATATTTCACAGCTGCTGTGGCTGTGAATGTATTGCTCCCTCAGGCCTTGCACCAATGAATGCACTGTCACATTACTTATGAATCATATGTCTGGCTTCTGTGAATTTGTTTCTGATGCTGCAGACTGTTCCTGATGTCATTTTGTGTTTACTGGTAATAATCAATGGTATTTTGCCTTCACTGTTATTCAGGTTCCAGCGTAGTGGTTTTCTTCAAAATCCTAATGGGTTTGTGTTAGTTCTTAGTACCAGACGAGGTGGCATATTTAATGTAGTCCAGAACCTCAATGGATTGTTTATAATCATAAAAGAAAAAAATACTGCTGCCTTTTCTTTGAAAAGTTCTCAAAGTTTGTGTATTTTTTTCATAATTATACATACATAGACCCTTTTCTATTCTTAATTTTGTACTTTGTTTTGTAACCAAAATAAATTTGACTGAGAAAGTGATCACCCTTTAGTGTATGTATTATGTGTCCTGATCATCATTGTATTACCATTATGAATGATAATGTTTTGACATTGTCATATTTAAAGCACAGTGTGTGCTGTGAGCAGAAGGTTGTAGAAAAAGAAATTGGTGATCCATACACATTAACAGCAAAAACCAACATATTTCAGCACAAATGTTTCTTTTTCAAAAACATAGAAATTCAGAACCATGTGATAACTTATATGTGCCGCTCAAAGCACTGTATCCTTTACACTTCAAAAACAACATTCTTGACAACATTCCTGTATTGACAGCACACTGCAATCATATTTTCCCATTTTTGGCACCCACTCAGTGTATATTAGGATTACATGTCAATGTTTCAGTATAAACAGATTTCTTTGCCTTTGACAAGCAAAACAATGCAAACAACACATTATCTGGCAAATGGGCATTGCATTATCGAGTGTTTGGGCTCTTGAGAAATTGCCACATATTTTTGTGTAAGGACTGTATAATCTGTATAATTATCCAGGCATATTTCTCACATGCTTGTTTCTTGACAATTACAATAATTGGATCAAATGAACAGAATTTAACTTAAATTATTATTTAACGTCTTTAACTTCTCATTTTTATTTGAACAAATAATAAAACAAAAACTAACCCAGAATGAAAAACAATCGCATATAAACAAATATAAAGGGATATTAATAGTATTGGTTACTTCTATATCTAAATCGGTCCCTTATTGACCACAGAACCAATCACCGCCATCCTACAAGTTCCCGAGGCTCATGATTGGTCGCTATGACGCTGACCAACCATGAGTCTCTGGACTTGTAGGACGAAGCTGATTGGCTTAAGGGTCGGTCCAGCTGATGGCAGGGACGCAAGTAGTGTTCATAACACAGCACTGGATTCCTGATTCTTATTTATTAAGGATATTTATTAAAAACACAAAGCGCATTTGAAACGAGATGAATGACATGCCTTAATGTATTTCATACGTAAGTACACTTTCTTCCTCGGTTTAGGGGCAACTGTTAGCCAGTTAGCGTTAGCCGTTAGTGTTTACCAATCGACAGCAAAGAATAAACCTTATTATTTAAGCGACACGTTATATATTTGGCGGTAATACTTTATGCACCATTGTAATAACTATATATAAATGTAAAGCAGCAAATAGGAAAAGGGCAAAGCCGAAACCCGCCGTTATTGTCCTGCACCGCTCCAGCCCGCGCAACCTGTCAGGTGCGCGCAACCTGTCAGGTGCGCGCGACCTTAGGCACGCGCAATAACATTTTAATGCATACAGTTATTGATTATGGAAACTGATTATTGAAACCGAAGCAGCTGTATAAACCGATTTCTTGTGTGTTGTTATCTGCGCTTACATTTGCACTTCCCGTTACTGCTATTTCTTCTGTTGGCATGGTGATCACGTTTTAAAGGTGTTTGTTTTGTAGCTGTGTCCGATCCATGTGGCAGTCAGCTGAAGCATGCTGGAAGAATGCAACCAATAAGTAAAAGAGATGCCGGGGTTTGGCATCAGACGAGAAGCCTGATCTACAAAAACCTGCTTATCAAATGGAGGACGAAGCAACAGAGTCTTCAGGTGCTTTTTGATCTGTAACTCGCTTCTGCTTCCTGTTGCAGTATGAAAGCTTTTAAAACGTCTCTGATTTTGATCTGGAATCGTTGATAAAGTCCCTCTGGAGTTTATTAATGCTTCTGAATGATTATCTGAAAATGTCTATTTGAATCAGGTAGTGTTGGGGTTGGGGTGGTAACTGGAAGGTTGTTGTTTGTACATGAGGGGGTCAAAATGGACATCTGTAGATGCTGCTACTTATGTTATGGTACATGGTGGTAAAGATAATATATTTTATATGTTAAAGTAAAAACAATACAATTTGTATATGCAGAGTGCATTAATATGTGCTCCTGTAGCTCATCTGGTAGAGCATTACGTTAGCACCACAAAAGATTGTGGGTTTGATTCCAAGGATGCACACATACTGACGGATGGCTTAGATGCAAGTACAACTGTAAGTTGCATTAGATAAAAGTGCCTGCCAAAAGCGTAAATGTAATGCAGAGACAAGTGCAAGGCATTGTGCTGAAAACCAATGCTGTGAGTTTGAAAGAGGCTGATCTGTTTGGCTTACCAATGAAATGTTTGTGAAATGACCATTGTAACCCTGAATGAATCATTTAAATTCGGTGTTAATTTGTGGAGTGTTCCGTAGAAGTCTGCAAACGAAAGCATTACCTAAATTACTACTTTTTATGGGCTTAATGCACATAAGCATGCATAACAATGCATTGCAATTACCCAGCATTAATGCATTACAATTATCTAGCTACATAAAAATAGTAGATTTAGCTATATCACAATGGTAATGTAGTAATTTTGCTTGCTTCATTATCTGATGAAATTATATTATAAATTATATGTGGCTCAGCACTTTATCTAGTCCTTGCTCCAAAAATCTTCCACATTCTCTAAGCATTCTCCTTTTTTCCTTTGTTCATGTATGTTTTATTTAAGGTAACTTTCTCTAATGTATATTTAATGGCTTTCCACCTTATGCGTGTTTGGTGAAGGGCCGCAAAAGAGTCTTTCAGAATTAAAAGGCTGTTAATGGATGAGTTTTTTACTATTGTTAATGTCTGCACCTCCTATCAATACACTGGTACTTTTAAACGGACATCATAAAAGGAAGCTAGTCGTGATCCATCATAGAAAGCTGTCTGAGTGGAACAAAATAAATTATGCACTAGCCATGGCCAGGCTTTTTGCCAGCAAGTGACATCACGGCTGTATTGATTTTTCTGAAGGTGGAAATGCAGAAGCAAGTTGAGTTGTTGGTTAAAGTGTTCTTTATCCTTGTTGGTCAGACTTAATTTAGTATGTGTAGGTTTTGAAAGTTTACCAGCAAAAACAGATTTTGTACAATTTGTGCAGAATTTGTTTTCATAGTCTAACTTCTCTTATAAATCTTTTGTTTTTTTTTAGGGAGACGATAACCATGTTAGTAAGCCGCATAAACCATATATTTGATAAGCTCATCCAGATGATTTACCTATGTGTAAAATGTGTTACTTAATACTAAGGATTGTCCTAAAGGGTGACTTAAATTTAGATATTTACTTTTTATTTATCTTTTTGTCTAGAAGTGCTTGGCAGTAGTAAAAAGTGCTATTCTATTATTGGATCTTCACAGAACCTTTGCTTACTCTTGAGTTCTCTTATCGCCGTGGAACAAACATTGTGGTGAACATCCACTAGGCATCATAAAATCTGAACTCATGTCATGGTCTAGCAAATAAACCCAGAGGGGTGATTGGAGCTCTAGCTCTAGTGGTCATGTGTTTATGGTCTCCCTAAGGTACTAAATCATGGGAATATGAAAATGTAATGGGAAGATGGGAAAGATGAGAATATATGTGGGGGTGTGTGGGTGTGTGTGTGTGAGAGAGAGAGAGAGAAAGAGAGAGAGAGAGAGAGAGAGAGTACAATAATAATAATTTAAATGTTAATGTTTCTAAAATTTTATAAATGTGAATGTTAAATATGTTAAATGTTTTTCTTGATTTGTTTTTAAAGTTTCTTAATTCATTTTGGTGTGCAGGAGCTGATCCTGCCATTGCTTCTGTTGGGTCTCCTCATCCTCATCAGCACCCTCAATCCTCATGTCTCATATGGCAGTATCACCACCAAGGAACTGGAGTATGAACGTGACCTGTCACTCAAAGGTCTTGGTTACACCCCCATCAACAATGTCACCAATCACATCATGGAAGAGGTCGCACGGGAACTGCGTGAGTCATCTTGCTGCTTCTTGCTTGTCTCCAGACAGGCATATGAATTGTAACATTATATTAACCCAAAGTGTTGGGACCAAATCTGTTTCAAAAATATAAGCCAAAATGTTTGACACATCATAGCTTTAGTGCCAGTTGCACATTTAATGCCTAGATAAAATGTACAAATATTCACTCTAAACTTATATAGATAGTTTTGCATGATGCATACTGTATGTGTTGTGATTTATGGTGAGTTAAATGAGGCCTGTGGCCTGTCACTAATGGTTGTACAGACAGCAGAGAAGGAATTGGTGGATCAATTGGTGGTCAGATTATCCCATTTGCGAGAAACTAAAAGTATTGAATGTTAAATAGACAGAATTCCAAAAACCAAGCAGAATACATGATCATTGACATACCATTTACTTGATACTAACAGTCTCCAACAAACTTTTCAAGCATTGTCAAATTCGGCAATGGTTTATATTGTTTCTGCCTTGTAAATATGATCTTGTGTCCCCATGGCAGTGTGCTGACTTCCAAAAGCTATTAAGATTGGAACTGGAAATTTCAGCCAGCTCTTGCAGTTTTTGTGTGCAGTTTGTGACTGACATATGTTATATGATTATTGAGTAGTTGTTTGTTTTGATCCCTCAGCCATGAATGACCTTCGGTTGGAGATGTTCTCCACCGAGGAAGATTTAGAGAACGCCAGTCTTTATGAGCCTGACGGCTACGTGGGTGTGGTCTTTCTGGACTCCACCACGTACCGCCTTCGATTCCCCTACAGCCATCTTCCTCTGCCTAGTGATTTCACAGAGTCCATAAGTGAGAATCTTTCAGCATTATTGTCATGAAACAGCTGCAGCCTGTCCAACTTTCTCTTTGGATAACAGACAAACGTTTTAATGCATTATTCAGTTTGAAAGAGTGAAAGTGTCAATATCACATTTAAGACCGGTTCTTTATTTCTGATCTCCAGCCAGCTGTTACACAAACTATGTAAACTGCCGTGCCGCGAACTACTGGTACTCTGGGTTCATACGCCTGCAGTCTCTCATTGATGCTGCCATCATACAGGTGACATACATGAATAACTAAGTTGCAGTTAAGCATGTTAATACCCATAGTGGATAGATCTGAGGTGTGGGGTGAATGTGTCTTTGACCTTTGTAATCAACACATTACTGCTTAAGTGATGAAGTCCAGAGCTTGTAAAACAGTAAATCGTTTGCAATGCATCTTGAGCCTTCCTGTAGGTCCAGGCACTACCAAGTCCATATCAAGCGTGCCAATTAGGACAGGGCCAGAATTTTACTTGTTCCATTCCAAAACTTTGACTGAGTTGCCTCAGTCAGTGTTTTAATATATCCTAGATATGCTGTCCTAGTAAGGACTCTTCCAAAAGGTTACACTGTCTTTTAAGATGCCTTTCTTTAGCCAAAGACAGAATCCCATGCATCCCTCATTAAGTAGACTTCATGGCAGCTAACTAGATTTTGGAACAAAGCTAATGTTTTGGGCAACTCTCCCTCTTTTCTTTCCAGATGCTAACTAAACGTCCGGTGTGGAACGAATTAAAGGTGCGAGCAGTGATGATGGGACATCCAGGTTCTGTGGAGGTCCAGAAGTTCCCTCATGCCCTTATCTCTATCTATCTGGTGCTGGCGTTTACGCCCTTTGTCTCCTTCCTCATCGTCAACGTGACAGCTGAAAAAGAGCAGCGCCTCAAAGACACCATGAGCATGATGGGATTGTATGATTCGGCATTCTGGTAAGCACGTAATTGAACTTGTGAAGTTGTAGTAAACTTGTAGTCTATAGCCAATGTATAAGAATCTAAAGAATGGAAAAAGATGGTGAATATGAATGTGGTTTTGAAAGGAAACAAAATATTTAGTGGCATATAGGCTACTGTAGATGATCTACATTAGACTATGTTTTGATATTGATATAAGACAACACTCTTATCATCTTTGTGTAGAACGATACACACTAATGAATCATTTATTTGGAAAGGCAATGGAGTCCAACAAATGCATTAAAATATTTTAGTGTGGTTGTTTGTTTTCACCAGGCTTTCATGGGGTCTCTTGTATGCTGCCCTGGTGACCACTATGTCCATCCTCATGGCTGTCATAGCAACCTGTACCCCGCTCTTCTCCAACAGCAACTTCTTTGTCATTTTCCTCCTTATTTTCCTCTACGGAATCTCCTCTGTAAGTCCTAGCAACCATACAATCACTTCCTGAAGTGTTTCTGTGCATTAGAGAGAGTGCAAAGTCATTTAAATTATGTTGACTGAGTCTTCTGGTTCGGCTTGAAGTCTCAGTTATTTTTTTCTGTATATTAGTCATGTGAGTGGCAGGCTAATTTGACTTCCTATTGAATATTGTTATTAGTTTTTAGCTTATCGTTTCCTGGAAGAGGCTTAATTGCTTTTGGCTGTGTTAGATTTCTGTAACGTCAGAGAAATGTGACTGTTCCAGCAAAATGTCTGAAGAAATATTAATGGTGACTTAAAATTAATTTAAGTTTTTGCAGTTTTAGAGCGGCACAATGTTGTGTCAGCAATAAAGTCAACAAATGGCATTTGCAATCCATTTTACTTGTAATGTGACTTACATACAAAATGTAAGCCAAAACTTGGTTTTGTTTATCATGAACTTGTGGATAGTGGAAAGGGGGCTGTCTTGACATGATGTTGGTTGAGGGGGTAAAAAAAGAGGGTTTGTTATGTCAGCCAAAAAGAAAAGTTGTCAGAGCCAGTTCTTACATTTTTAATAAAAGATTACATTTAATAAAAGATTACAATCAAGTTTTTTATGCATCAGTCTCCATTTTACATTTATATTGACTTTAAACCATTTTTTTTTTCAAACACCAAGTTTGATGTTTTCTTGTGTCTTAATCCTACAGATTTTCTTCTCCTTCATGTTGACTCCTCTGTTCAAGAAGCCCAAGTTTGCAAGTACAGTGGGCTCCATGCTGACAGTGGTGTTCGGCTGTTTTTCTCTCTTTACGGTGCTGATGAGAGATTTTCCTCAGTCTGCAGTTTGGCTCCTCTGCCTTCTGTCTCCCAGTGCGTTCTCTATTGGAATTGCCCAGGTAACACACTCGCACACAAATTTGCTCTT
>JAZGTJ010016702.1:0-12510 GCA_036877575.1 Botia almorhae
TATTTAAAAAAAATGTTATTCTTAAATTGTTACTGGAACAGCGGTACAGAATTACAAATGTTTAAGTAACATTCTTATAACCAAGAAATAATGTTAATACGTTACCATTAAACGTTTTAACATTGTTACTTAATGGAAACGTTACGGAAAGGTTCTTACAACCAAAAATTGTTAGCTGGGTTCCTGGCTTCTCAGCTTCCCAGTGTGAGCTGTGACATGAATAAATAATGTTTGCTGGTTTATTTTGTTGTTTTTTTAATTTTTTTAGAGTGAGAGACAGAAGTCATTTGTTGGAGGGAGGAAAGATAGACAGCCTGAACAGAACTCACAGTAAAATTCAGAATACAGTATATTATTGTAGGAAACGACTGTTAAATCTTGACCACTTTTTACAGTGTGTGGTCCTCATGGTGTGAAAACAGAGCACAAAAATCTCTTTTATGGGAACTGAGGCTTAGAAGTTGTAAAACGGCAATAAAAATCTTAACTAAGGGAACTAGTAAAAGGCTCTGTGGTGCATTATGGGAGATGCAGAGGTACTTACAGGGCAGGATATCCCTATATTTGCTCTTCTCACGGTTTTCAGGAGCTTTTCCAAGCGAGCAGTTGTCTGAGGGCTTCAGATGCTCTAAGGCCTATGAGGACCGTAACATAAATTCCCTCACACTTCATCATTCCATAAACATAATTATCATGTGTATCACAGACGTCATTGTAGCACAACGTTTCCAAAATGTTTCAACTGATTTATGCGAGAAATGATGTATGTAACTGAATTTTAATAATCTCTGTTCTCGTGTTTACATAATGATGATACATACAACGAATGCGCTTTATGAAACCTACAGGAACGTACTGTAAACTCTTAGATCAGATCTTGCTTTTCCAGCTGTTCAAGAGCCTGGATGAGGGTTCTGACTCTGGAGCCAGAATCTCAGCTCATCTCAGCCCATTCTGAGATTGGGATATTACTGCCAGACGAGCAAGCGCCTTTTCTGACACGATCACTTCACCTGAATGTAAAAATAAATTACGGTACGCAAATATTCTGTTACTGTAAAAAAATAGTAAGCAAGCAAGCAATGACGTTCATAGTTTCGTGTCATACAGTGTCCTCCATAAGCATTGGGACAGTAATGTAAAAATAGCTCTGTTTGTTGGGGAGTCAACAAATCTTTTATAATGAAGAGTTGAATATGAGAAATCTTTTCACTGATAATGTATTTTTTGTACCTGTATGAAAGATGGTCTGCAGGGCCGATGGTCTGCAGGGCCGATGGTCTGCAGGGCCGATGGTCTGCAGGGCCGATGGCAGAGGGGCGTTCTCGTCATCGTCATCATCTCCTTCATCTTCCTCATCACTGCTCCAGCCATCTGATTGGCTGTGCTTTCTCATGGCACAGTTGTCAGATGCTGTTTCTGCGGGTCTGTCCTGAAGGGGGTACAGGGCAGGAATGAGCAGAGACCTTAACCACATTGTTACGTTCCGGGCTGGTCCTGAATATCATCAATGATTCTACAGCGCCTCCCTGTGGTGATTCCTTTTAGAGCGATTTTAAAAAACAACAAATAAACAAACAAAATCAAGACTGTTAAAACTTTTAATGTTCCCAAATGAAAACGGACAAAACAAGTGTTTCGTTAGCTCCACTAATGCCACACTTTTCAGATTTTTATTTGCTTAAAATTTTGAAAACCGTATATCATTTTTGTTCCACTTCACAATTATGTGCTACTTTGCACTGATCTATCACAAAAAATCTCAATAAAATACATTCAAATTTGTGGGTGTAAGGTGACAAAATGTGAAAAAGTTCAAAGGGTAAGAATACTTTTGCAAGGCACTGTAAATTGACGTTTCTAACTGTACTCAGCATGGACACCAGGGAGAGACATTTCCTTTTGTAAACTCATCAGTTACACTCATCAAAACTTATAAACAATTTGCCCATTTCCTTGTACACAATGATCGTTGGTCAGATGTTTATGTTTGTAAATCCAAAGAGCTTGTTGAAGCACCAAACATTTACGTTTTTTAATTTTTTATACATTTAGACTTGAACACTTATTATAAAGAAATAAAAAAAGAATAATCACTTTGCCATTCATTTACACTAGCTGATGTTTTGGAGTTTTGACTTTGTTTACATTAAATGTATACATGCATCATTGGTTTACTGTATATCATGCAGTGTTGTATATTACTGTAAAGAAAAAATACACTCGTACCAAATGTAAACACTTGTTCAACTCTAAAACTGCTTTCCTAACCTTGCACAAGCAGAAAACTATCAGATGTCCACAAGTTGCCAGACATGATGATACAATCCCTTAAGTTGACTAGCAATGTGAAAACAAACCTTGACAGAAATTTAAATTTAGGCATATTAGGAAAAATAAGGGCAATACAGTGTAGTATTAAGCTTCCTATTACTAAATAAATGATATTGATAAATAAATGAACTGAATATACTGTAACTGGACGACACCAATTACAGCTCACCACTGTGTTTTTGAAAAGCAATATAGCTCAGCAAGATATTACAAATACGAATGCAGTTATAGCCGTGAAATCATAATTGTTAATGATAAGAATCACAAAATCGCCTTTACCTTTTAGCATGCGATGTTTAAAAGTCCTGATCTATCTATACTGTCTTCAACACAGCACGTTTTAACACTGCGGTCCAGTGTCCCCCTACATGTTTGGTTTTCCTCCCACCAAACGCTGCATGTGACCCAGCGTTGCTCAGACGTAATAAAACCATTCCAGCTACTCCCATGTCTAATCGATAGTAAGCTACTGATGTCGGTGAGGCCTCGAAACTTTTTGCAAATTGAAGAACTATTCTTGGACTACAAGCTAAGGGGCTCAGCTGGATTAGGCGAGCAGTGACAGCTCATGAGAAGTCATCGCGTTTTCCTGCTAATTGTTAGCGCGTGGTGGTTCCTTAAGTTAACCAGTTAACCAGCCTTACCGACATGTATATAGTATTAGTTTAGTATTAGTTATTTATATATATATATATAAATATATAAATGATAGTTAAATTGATGCTAGGGCTATTTCCTACTTAAAAACGCCTATAATATAATGTATACAATATTAAATGAAGAATCAATTAAAAACCTTTTTTCCAATACGAAGTCTATATTATTAAAGGTGTGCAATACACTTAGCTTTTCTTATTCAACCGTTGAACGCCAATTTAGGGTTTATCCTATTTAGAAATGTCTACATTTTAGTCAATAATATTAAACGGAGAATCATAATTCCAGTACGAGGTCTACATGTGTAAATACGTACAATACATTTAGCTTTCCTTATTCAACCGTGGAACGTAAAATAGAAATTAAATTGTGTTTCACACTTTGCCTGTGAAAAGATTAAAAAGAAAGAAAGAACGAAAATCGTCTGTGCTATGAATAGACCGGTGTGGTGACACGGAAGCGCGTGTGGGTTTGATGACGTAGAGCGCATGTAGTCGGCCGCAGTGCACGCGAGGCCTTCTGCCAGTGCGCGTTCAATGCGTTGAGGTCATGTTGTCGAAACCATTAGCTAAATAAGCGCCATTATTAATCGACGGAGCCGTCGTTTCATCATTTCTGAAGAATCGCGGTACACAACTGGCGTTTAGGACACAGGGAGTGCCGTTTATATTTCAATCGCAGCAGGTAAGCAAGCGTTTAAAGCGGGGTATTGTCTCCCGTGGGGGAGGGTGTCTGTATACATCATAGTAGATTTTGTTTCCGCTGGATCAATAATGTCGCAGGTCGTTGTTTGGAGCGATGAATGATCAGGGCTCCGTGGGTTACGTGAGATTGGTTACGGTGTTATTTGTCAAACTGCTCGTTTTGCCAGGCACACACTGTACACAAGTATACTTTTAATGTGGGCAGAATTTAACCAGGAGCAATGTATTTTAATAACAGTATTGCTGTGACATATGTATGGGAGTTAAATTAGATATGATTTTTTTTTCTGATTACATATACTATGTTTACCGATCACTAGCTAAGAAGCTATAGTTTCCAGGTTACTGCTTGCATGCTGTCTAATAAGCTTTCAGCATTTTGACTAATCTTGACCGTATATGCATTCTGAATAAGCAGTATATTAAATGATTTGGTCGTTTGTTGCTTCTACGTAAATTGGAAAAATTAGCTGCTGTCTACCTGGAATTTGTTCATTATAGTTCTCAGTTTGAGAGGTAACATTTCCATGATTTCCAAGTCTTCTTGAAGCAGTAGGTCATTTGATTTCTATTCCAATGCATCGTAATCTTACTAAAATTACTTTCTGTAGTAATTCTCTTTGAGTAAGTTTTGCTGAGAAGTTGCAGAAGAAAATATTTAATAGAATTAAGATCTCAGACGTGTGTGTGTCATCCTACAAGATAAAAACATGGGTTAGAAAACAACTTTGGCTTCACACATTGTTATGATCTGATTAAGATGGAAAATTGTGTCACTCCATTAACTGGTTTGGTGGGGTGCACCCCTGCTTGTACATTGTTGCTTAGATTAAAAAGGTAAAAATTGACTCATTAAAGCGTTCGTATTAGCTCGTATTAATACGTATGATATTACACTCATACCTTCTCATCTGTGGTTGTCAGGAGTCAGAGTCTCTCTCTGTTGCTATGGATTCAGAATTCCATTTGTTCAGGCATTCGTGTTCAGACACATTCAGTAACACTTCCTGTCATTGTAGTTGTGTTGTTTCTTTCTGTGTTGTGTTACGTGTCAGAAAAAATACGATCTCTGATATGTCTAAATGCTCTAAATATTAAAACCGTGTTTCTTCCAAAAAATACTGTACTGTCCGTAACAATTACATGTTGGTGGTAGAAACATCACAACAGTAACATCCTCCTGCAAATGTTATAGTGTGTTTTGTTTTGTCTCTTTTCCCCCTGTTTTGTTGTTTGTGGTTCAGGTTTGTCAAAATCCGCCTTGTTCGGATGCTCGGATATCAACATCACCATGAACAAAAATAAGCGAGAGAGAGAATACTACAGCGTGGATGTGGGCGATTCAACATTCACAGTGCTAAAGCGCTATCAGAGTCTAAGGCCTGTTGGTTCAGGGGCTCAGGGGATAGTCTGGTATGTTCCAAAGCTCAGATTCCACCCTTCTGCTCAAATCGAGAATATAACGCAGTTCCCACAACTTTTCACATGTTCTCTGCATCCTTTTCCTTTGTAGCTCGGCGTACGACCACAACCTTGAACGAAACGTGGCTATAAAGAAACTTAGCCGACCTTTTCAGAATCAGACTCACGCCAAACGTGCATACAGAGAGCTGGTGCTCATGAAATGCGTCAATCATAAAAATGTAAGTCCGTCGAAAAGAGATCATAACGTGTTGCACGCGGAGATAATCTTTAACCAATCACAAATCCAGCAGGGCTGCAGATCCCCTCTAATGAATATCTTGTTTTTGTTCCCAGATTATTGGCCTCTTAAATGTTTTTACACCACAGAAAACATTAGAAGAATTTCAAGATGTGTAAGTACCCCAAAATATAACGTGCACCGTAAGACACTATATATTTGTACGTCTCATACTCTCTTCTTTCTCGGTTGCATCCGCATGCGCACACCCACCCCTCCCCTTTCTCTTTGCTTTCCCTGCCTCCCCCCCGTCACGCCCTCTTTTTGCCCCGCCCCTTCCCCAACGAAGTTACCTAGTAATGGAGTTGATGGACGCCAACCTCTGCCAAGTCATTCAGATGGAGCTGGACCACGAGCGGCTGTCCTATCTGCTGTACCAGATGCTGTGTGGAATAAAACACCTTCACTCGGCGGGAATCATCCACAGGGTCTGTGCCTGAACAAACACTGCCACACGCAGCCAGGGTCGCACTGAGGGCGAAAAGCCCTATAATCGGTTAAGGTGAGGGAGGGGGAGGGGTTTCAATCCCCTGGGCTGATTACAGAAAGCCAGACCCCTGCCTGCCTGCCTGTCTGCAGCTGCAGCTGTGGACTGCATTGCTCCGTTGAGTCAGGGACATGCGGAGAGGCGACAGAAGAGAAACAATAAAGTGATCCTCAGTAATCACACCCCTTTAGTCATGGATCACCTTGATTTTACCTCCGTCTTAAACATTTGTATCCGTATAATGATGGACCTGTATGTCATTTTATTGATGCAGTGAATCTCGTAACACTGCACAAGGTCTTCATAAACAGCATCCTGGGGCATTAGATATGTTTAGTTTTGCTAAATATAGATAATCAAACATAATATGTATTAAAAGTGTTATTCTGATAGATCAGTAGGTGTTGAGAAAACACGAACATGTCAAGGGGAATGAGTCATTTTTTTAAGGTTAAAGATGTATTTATGTCTTACATGTAAAGTATATATGTATATATATAGTATATATATAGTAAAGTATATATATATATATATGTGTGTGTGTATATATATATATTACACACACACACCCATATTCATACATAAATATGTATGTATATGTTTATATGGGTGTGCGTTCATAGATACATATATATGCATATATAAATAAAACCATTGGAATATACAACATTTGTTTTGATAGTTTAGACCCTGAAACTATTTATGCATTTTTGATTATTTTTAAATAAGCCAGCCCCATACGTGAAACCAAAAATAGACATTTCTCTAGCTGAAATTTAAACCTCTTTTAGGCCACATAATATTACCAGTAGTTAAATTATATTGAAATATTGTCATGAATTTCAGTATGTGTATGAAATGAACCTTAAAATGCCGAAACTGACTGTCCTGTGGCTCTGTAGGATCTGAAGCCCAGCAACATTGTGGTGAAGTCCGACTGCACCCTGAAGATCTTGGATTTTGGTCTGGCCCGGACAGCGGCCACCGGTTTGCTGATGACACCATATGTGGTGACACGTTACTACAGAGCCCCTGAAGTCATTCTGGGAATGGGCTATCAAGCCAATGGTCAGTGCTGCTGACAAGCTGCAGAATGCGTGCTTGGCACGTCATGCGCATGCTTAACGTCCAAATTCATGCTCATGTTGCAGGTTTCATTTCAGCTTTGCATACACTTAAAACTTCATGGTTTCAGTACCAGAAAATTCTGCGTCTTCTGTCTTTTTTTCTTTTTAATCAAATATTAAACTTGTTTCCTTTGTGATGTCATCGTTTGCTCCTTGATTTCTTTTTCAAACTGTCATGACTAAAACGAGCACTTATGTAATAGTGTGAAAATATGAACACCCCCTGACTTCCTGCTTAAATAATTTTCTCTGTTTCTCTGCTGCATGCGCTTAGTGGACATTTGGTCTGTGGGCTGCATTTTGGCAGAAATGGTCCGCCACAAAATCCTTTTTCCTGGGAGAGACTGTATCCTTGAGTCGTCTGTGGTCATTTTGGGTGACATCATTTTGTAAACAAGACAGAAACGTGTGACACGTTAAATATATTCCCAGTGTGGCCAAGATATGAGAATGTAGACCCATACATCCATACATCATGTGTTATTGTGGGCTTGTTATGCATGTTCTGTTCTCATTGGGTATAGCTGACATCATTTTTTGTTGGCGTATTATGTTATTAATGTCTATATACGGGAGCAGTTTGACTTGCCGTTGACTTGACGTTTAGGAAAGCAATAGTTTTGGATCTTTATATTGGGACATGTTTGTCACTAAGATGGTGACACCCACCCAGGCTGTCCAGATTGTTGCCATTTGTCCAGCAGTTTTAGCTATTGTGTTTCGTGCGCTACTATTATTATAAGAATCAAATATTGACTTGAAATTATATTCCAGAATCTGTTTTATGCACTCAGTCTGTTTAACGTATGAGCATATCATTGTATTGGGGGATATTATAAGATAAACAGATATTTTGTTGGGGGGGGCTTGATGGGTTTGAAAAATGAATAGTCCCAAAATCCCGGCTTTAGAATTTAACATCAGCTGATAAATATTAATCTCTGATTAATAATTAAAATAATAAAAATAGGATGGTATAAATAAAGCAACTATTTATCCTCCATGTTAACTCTGTCATCCTGTCCAAAATAGATTTTATTGCATCACTTGCATGAGTCACAACTTGAGCTTAAATGATCGGCTTGCGTTTTTTAAATTTTTTTTAACACGTTTCCGGTTGATTCATAAATCTCAGCTTTGAGATGATTATGTGGACCATCTGCGCGCCATCCACGTAGATTCTTTGTGTCATCTCGCACGTTTCTGAAAGCACCTACGCCTGCCGTTCCCTGCTAGACTGTCAGATTCTGCATGACGTGCCTCATTTATCTTCCATCCGATTCCTCCTGCATTTTGTCTTTTGTTTTCTCATTTTGTCTCTTCATTGTTTGCATGCTAATTTCACTCTCGTTTGGTTTTTCAGTGGATGTTTGGTCTGTTGGCTGTATCATGGCTGAAATGGTCAGAGGTAGTGTGTTGTTTCCAGGTACAGATCGTATCCTTACCTGTGTGTGTTTGTTTTCTTGTCATCCATTCCATAGTCATCACTTCTCTTTGTTACATCATGTGCATTTCTTATGTTACACCGTGACAGCTTATAAAGAAGTTTTTTTCCCGGTATCTTTAAGTGATAATTTAGCCAAAAATGAAAATTGTTCCATAATTTACTGACCCTCATGTCATTTCAAACCTGTATGACTTTTTTTGCTTCAGAGGAACAAAAAAAGAAGATATTTAAAGTACGTTGGTAACCACACAACAGTGGTACCCATTGACTTGCGTTGTTTGGACACAAAACCACGGAGACATTTCTCAAAATATCTCCTTTTTTGGTTCCACAGAAGATAAAAAGTCATACAGGTTTGAAATGACTGTTTGGACTAACATGAGGAAGAGTAAATAATGGAAAAAAAATCAAATTTTTGGGTGAGCTTTTCCTTTAGGGCATTTAAAATGAATTGCATTGATAAACATTTGTGGTAAGCCTGATAAAATCCTATTTTGGATATGTTGTAGGCCTGTATGTTCTTTTCTTAACCTTCAAACGCCTCAAGATATTGATCAGTGGAACAAAGTCATAGAGCAGCTCGGAACGCCCACGCAGGAGTTCATGATGAAACTCAACCAGTCTGTACGGACCTACGTTGAGAACAGACCTCGGTACACTGGGTACAGCTTTGAGAAGCTGTTTCCAGATGTCCTGTTCCCTGCAGATTCAGAACACAACAAACTGAAAGGTAGAACTGAAAGTTTTGACTGAACGGTATGACTTGACTTTCTGTAGTTGTTTTTGTACTCAGATGTGCACGTGTGTAATGCGTTTTTGGGAGCTAATTATGTGGCTGTCCAAACGTGTGTAAATACATTTTGAGGCCACTGTATATATACATAATTAAACAGAACATAGGACATAGAAAAACAACATGGTTCCAATCAAAATCAGTGCGTTCACATTGAAGTGGCCGGAATCTGAATTCTGAATCATTGTTAACTCATTGTACCGGTTGTGATTTGTTCTGCAGCGAGCCAGGCGCGGGATTTGCTGTCTAAAATGCTAGTGATAGACGCATCTAAACGAATCTCTGTGGATGAAGCTCTGCAGCACCCCTACATTAACGTGTGGTACGACCCATCTGAAGTGGAAGCGGTAAGCTTTTTGTCATACTTAGAAGACTTAAAAACAGCTACGATAGAATTAATTCTATAAATTAACCTTTCACATTGGCACATATTCAACACATTCTCGTCAGTGTTGTTATGTGTGATGATTTCTTTTCTCTGCAGCCATCACCTCTGATCACAGACAAACAGCTGGATGAGAGGGAACACACAGTGGACGAGTGGAAAGGTAGCGTTCACCACACAGTTCACTGAACGAAATCTGATGCAAACGAAAGTGCCAGAGATTGAGAACAAACATTCGCCTGCTGCACACGCAGTGGTAATCTTGCCTGCTTGTCACCTGATTGAATAGCGTTAATAAGCCCCTCGGCGTGTTTTAACGGCTGACGGGAGTTGCTTAAATTAGAAAGATTGATATTTCTTTCAGCTCATTGAAGGGAGTGTGTGCTGTCAAACTCAAACCCTGCCAGTTTCCATGACGGCCTTTATCCAGTGCGGCTAACTACATTTTTTAGTAGCTTGACACAAGGTTGGCTGTTTTCAAAAGTGTAAAAATTGACTTTGACATTTGTTTGAGATTGTTTCTGTGCTAGATAAAAACATTTTTAAAGCGTTGTTCCCTTAAAGTGCACATTTAAAGCTTCTTTTGATAATAAATACGTATAAGTTTGCATTTTGAATATATAAACATTCAAAACATACAGTCAACTATTCTTATGACATCATTCTCCACTTTACCTTCTCAGCAGATTTTCTGACCAATCGAGCGCTCTATAGAATCTAAAGTGTCATGTAAAGTAAACTGCTATGTAAATATGTTTTCACTGAACTGTCATTCGCTAGTCGTTTATTTCTCATCGTTTTGTAATTGTGTGTTTGTCTTCATCAGAGCTGATCTATAGAGAGGTGGTGGAATGGGAGGAACGACTGAAGAACGGGGTCATTCGAGGTCAACCCTCCCCTCTAGGTTAGTTAGTTATTTAGTTAAAGTTTCTCCTGGTCTCATACAGGTGATTTTCCTTACATGCCTGTATTTGTTTGAATTCATAGTGGAGGTTTGTGATTCTTGACTACAAACCGTTTGGTTTATATATAACTTTTTACATTTATATATGATTTTACATGAGTTATATAAAGCAGTGGTTCCTAATTCTGGTCCTTCACATTTTGTGGGTCTCTCTTATTCAACACACCTGATTCCAATCATCAGCTCATTAGCAGAGAGTAACATGAACTGCATGAGTTGCAGCGGGTTCAGCAGGACCAGAATTAAAGGGGCGTTTACTTGACACACTTTTCAGCTAAAAACAGAAAACTTTCTATACTACAAAGCAAGAAAGTGCAAGTTTTTGAAAGTGTTAATTGTTTTTTTTATGTAAACTAAAAAAAAATCATTCTTGTATCTAGTAACATTCCAGTTAAAAAAATCTAGGTTGTAAGAATGTTTCCCTATTCAAATTAATGTTAATTTAAATATTCTAGAATTGTTAAAAACTGATTGTTGTTTTAGAAATTGTTTTTTAGACATTGTATTAATGTTATTGCTTGGTAATAAGAATGTTATTCTAACATTTTGTAAATTCCATAATGTTTTTAAAATGTCCCACAAACAACTTTTTAATATGATGTTACGTAATTTTTTTTTTAACTAACAGTTCTGCAAGAACATTTTTGATAACTTTGAGAGAAACACAGATCCGTGTAAACAGGGATCATTTTGACTCTGTTTGTAGTGTAATGTTATTGTGTGAAGGTGCGCTAAGAGGCACCCATACAGACACTGTGCTCCTGTCTCACATGAAGTCAAACATAATGTAATCTGACTGAATGTTGTGTTTTACATAGCACAGGTGCAGCAGTGATCAATGGCTCGCCCCAGCCCTCCTCCCCGTCCCCCATCAATGACATCTCCTCCATGTCCACAGAGCCCACTGTGACCTCTGACACAGACAGCAGCCTGGAGGCCTCCGCAGGACCGCTGAGCTGCTGCAGATGACTATCACCTTCCCCTGGAGTCTCACTCTGTGTGGCATGGTATCAGATTTAGGCCAGTCAGATTCCTGATTTGGGGTTGGGTGGCCTTTTTGAGTTCCGTTCTAGATGCTGTAAATTATTACACAGTTTTTATCTTTTAGCAACATTTCGACGCAAAGCCCCTAACAGGCTTAGCCGATGAGATTTTCGAAGCTCCTTAACAAATCTCTTGTTTAATAAGCTACAGCTAGAGTATTTTGTCATGTTGTCGTAGAGTGATTTCGAAAGGTAACCTGTAAGATTCAATTGTGAATAGATTTTGTCAAATTTATTTATTTTGCATTTTAATTTTTGTTTTCTGGTTATTGTATAATTTTCTCGGTCAATTCTTGGACATTGAAATTCTTAGAAACGTGTCCATGATAATATTTTAAAATGGACGTTTTGCACAAGTTGATATCAGCGAGTTATTTTAGTATGTTTTGGCATAGCTTGCCTGAGGTGGCTTTTCCTGCATCATGTTTTAGCATGTTTTAAATATCGTTTCATTTGGATATTAATAGCTCACGGCATCAAAAATATTTTTATATGAACATTGATTTATTTTGCTAGATGGTTTTCTTTTTTATTTATGAATAGTTTTGCTGCTGATTAATTTCTGCTGGACTGTGAAATGGTGTGCGCTTGTGTGCGTGTCTGATGTTTCTTATTGTAGTTTGTCGAGGATTTTAGCACCTTTTTCCTCATTTGTTTTCATTTTAGCCCTTTTAAATCTGCATACAGAACAAACAATAACACTGTGCAGTAATTGTATCAGTGTTGCATTCGGAGTGTTTTCTTTCCTAGCGAGTCCGGTTAAAATGACCATGTTTGTGTAATTTCTGGGGGTCATAAATTGTTAAAGCTGATAGAACAAATGTTCTTTTTTTCTTCTTGTCGGAATGAACACCAGTTCAAGTATCT
>JAZGTJ010016703.1:0-12510 GCA_036877575.1 Botia almorhae
TGTTTTTCTCTGTTGTATAAAGGTCATCTCTCCCATGCAAAAATGTCAGCCTTTTTTGGAAACTTTGAGCAGCTGACCGGCACTGCCTGTGTAAACCTCACGACTCTAAAAACAATCACTTGTTTATGCATGTTTGACTCTTCGTCACCTCGTACGACCTGCCGTTGAGTTAAACAGGTTTTATAATGTTTTGAGCGATGTAGCTGTCAGACCTGAGAAACATTCTGCTGTAAATCATTTTCCTAAACTGTTTAGGAATCTTTCAAACATTCTTAAATCCAGTTCTCAGAAAATGCAGAATAGAAACGCTGGTAAAATGGTTGTTTGGTGCTGTATGAGGTTAAGGGATTTAGGGATTTGCAGTGATTTGCATGGAACTCGTCTCGCAGCAGTTGTACAGCAGACATGAATAATGCCTTAAATAATGCGGCTTGTTGTGAAGAGATGTGCTGTAACACCCTAGCAACATCCTAGCAAACCTAATGCACCCTAGTAACCACATAACAATGCCTTGGCAACCACCCAAAACACCACAGCATCAAATTTGTGAATTTAGATTGTCAATCACCACTCATTCTTCAAAAAAGTACAAATGTATTTCCCTTTCAGCACATTTTTTCAAATTGTTATGAATGAAGAGCCGAGACACAGAATGTCTTTTAAATTCACACTCCTGTGATACTTTACAACTGCCAAGATATTAAAATTTTCATAAAGTTTTTTTCTAGAATTCATAGAAGGTTCCCTTCAGTGCTGTGAACTGCAGTAGAACACACGGTTCTCTAGAAATTCCCATCACAGTTCCTGACATATGTAAGGGAGAGCACAGGAACTTCAAGAGCAGGAGAGATTCCACTTAACCTCTGCTGAATTAGTGCTCATGTCTGCTTGAACAAGACTGAAAGAGAAATGTCCCAGCACATCCAGTCAGTGCTGGCGCTTCCCTCAGCCTGCTTTAAAGATTCAGTAACACAAAAACTTAAGCCCAACCCTGAGCTGTTCTCAGCCTGCTAAAAAGAGTTGATACTGTTTTCCCCTACAGACGTGATCTGCTACTAAACCTGCTTTTGCCCTTCATGTCTGGGGATGCAGAATTAGCTTTAGGTTGTTTGTGTGTGTGTGTGTATGGCTGGCATACTCTACTGTTGTGTTTGACCCCTGAAGGCATGTAGTCGGCAGGTCAAACCGCGGAGACAGAGACACAGTGTGTGTGTCTGGGAATTGACTGCAGTCTAGCTGCGTCTCCGTGGTGTTGACTCAAGATGGTCGTTGACACTGCCTCTATGTTTGGCTTGGCTTTCGTCAGTTTCCTCCTCAAACATACGCCAGCAACTGCTAAAACACACTTGTGTGAGACGCCAACAGGTAAAGCCCAATTAAACCAGTTAAACAGTTGGAAGAGACAGGGTGTGTGCGCTCTCTCTGCCCCTCGACTCGTTATGCTGTCATTTATCTTTAGAGCTACACACACTGTACTCAGTAACAGTGTTTAGTCTTGGCAGCATGATCTACCTCACACTCTGCTCCAGAGGCTCTGTGCTGTCTCTGCCTGCTGTGCTGGAGGCTGGAAGTGACTTTTGATGTTTATTTCCGGTGTTGCAGCACTGATGTGACGGGAGAAACAGGGTTCATGGATTTCCAGCATCAGGGTTCAGGCAAACCTGAACAGCTGCGTTTGTGTTATCATTATAATAATGCCATCATTACCAATCCAATCACAAGCCTCCAAACACAAATCACATGCCAGTCAAACAGGCCGATGCTTGTTCACGCAGTTCCTTTCTTCTAACAATGTGTACATCTGTCCAAAGACACCACAGTCATGAAATTTCACACCTGTAGTGTCACTCCTGAGAAAAGAGGAGGTGGAGGAGAAATATAGGAGAAAACACAAGTGATGTATAATAGTAGTATAACACCATTGAAGCTTGAAAGTGTTTTTATGTAGACCAGGTGCATGCTACACCTGGAGTGTTGTGTGTGTGTGTGTGTGTGTGTCCGTGTGTCCACCTCTCTTAATTGGAGTGCACTATCCTCGCTAATGAATATTCTCTGTCTGCTGCTCCTGATGTGGGTGGGAGAAGCTCATCTGGGAATTAGTACAATCCCAGTACACCCCCCCCTCCACTCAAAACCCATTCGAGTTGAAGCTGCTTCTCAGACGCTCACTTCATCCTCCTTGATCACATGATCACACAAACCTTTCATTTTCCCCAGCTGTTTTAACTGACGTGTTGTTGGAGTCGCAATACCAGCGTGCGTATGTTCGGTCCCACAGAATGCGCTTTCCGTTAGCTGCTTTACACTGTCATAATGTAAAACACAGGAGAATTATAGTGTGTTAAGAAAGTTTAGTGGCTTTGTGGTGGTGATAAGATCAGGGGAATTCTGGGAGATGAATTCCTGAGTTTAACAGGGTGACAGGCCATATGAAAGTCTAACTCTTTGTCTAGGGTTCAGTGTGGGGTATGTGTGTGGAGCAGCATGTTTCTGATGTTATACAGAGAGAGTTGGAATTGTGATTAAACTTCAGTCAGTACAGGAGCAGTCTCAGTTTCAACACTAAAGCTTAAAGTGAAGTGCACAAACCTGTGTGTCAGGGTGGTCACACTTAATCCTGTAATACCAATACTTACCCAGTGCTCTTAACCTGACCCTGAAATGACCTGACAAAACGTGTGTGTGTGTGTTTCCCAGGAGAACTTTGACGTGAGCTCAAAATAGTTTTTATGTGAGTCATATCATCAAAAATGATCAAAACATGGTTTGCCAAAGATGTGTAATAGCAAGTCAGATTTGTAAAGAGGTTTTTTTTTTTAAAGCTGAAAAAGTTTGTCTCTCTGTTTTTATCTACAAAAAGTGCTACAACACTAACATTTCCAGACTGATACCGCAAGCCAGTTCTTTGCTTTGGATAACACAGCTACACTTTCTCACTCGTTGTGTTTGGAGTTCCATCTGCTTGTTGTGTAAGACTGTAGCCAGACACAGCAGTACACTCGCCTTCCATTAGTGAAAGCCTCCTGGTGCTCGCTCTTGGTCTCTTGCTGTAAAGGTCTGTAGAAACAAAACAAAAGCAAACAAACAAAAAAGACAAAGCTGATGGCCCAGTGGTCCTGCTGTGGAGCAGAGCTCTGCTTCTCGCTTTTATCTGTCAGATTATAAACTGAGGCAGATTTTCTTCAGATTCAGGTTGATTCTCAGATGTGTGGCTTTGTCTGGAGGAAAGCTGCCACTGAGGTTGTAATTCTGAGAGAGATGATTAGAAGTTTAAAATGTGTGATTGAAATAAAAAGTAGTTTTTATTCTAGAGGCAGTATGACCAAAATGTTATATTACACATTGTATGTGTAATTTCATATCAGTAAATGAAAAATGTCTTATATTTTCTAGGCATGTGTGGTAATGCAAATGTTTGGATAACCCAGTAAATTAAAAGTAATTTTCTAAATGTATTATCGTGTAAAAAGCTTAGACTCAATGTTTGTGCACACGGGCAGAAAATGTTACATTTGTAAACCACCTTTTGTGTTTTTCATTTGCACGCTTAAACTTTGGTTGCGCTGTGTTCCTCATTAGCTTTTTGGGGTGCTATGCAGTGCTTAACAAGCTATTTGTTTGTGTAGCTCCAGCAGGTGTGTCTCTGGGTTCACAAGCCGCCGTGCTGAGATTGGCTCGTGTGACGGTAATTACTAATTTAGGGAAAGTGCTGCAAAAACAAACAGCGACAGCAGAGCAGGAAAACTGTTGCCTGATTGAGGTGGGAAAGAGGGAGAGCGAGAGAGGGAGAGTGTGAGGATGGCTCTCTCTCTCTCTTTAGCTCCCTTCAGCTCCAGTTCTGCACAGGTAATTTCTTTCAGAGCCATTGAATCAGCTCTCACGGTTGAATTTTAATGTGGTGGGTGACAGCACTCTCTCTCTGTGCTCCCTCAGCTGATTGGTGCTGCAGCTCTCTCAGAGCTTCATGTTAGTGCTTTTATACATGTCTTCCATCCTCTGGCCATATTTCAGACTTAGAGTTTTCAAGTCAGTTTTGCGCTTTGACTGACAGACATCATTATGCTTCTCGACCGGTTTTCCAGGCTTCTCCTGAAGTGTGTTTAGATTTGCATTAGGAGAGCTGTTGACACTAAACCTTTGAGATTACCAGCAGCGCCCGTGAGGACAAGCACATCTTATGTCTACTGGCATGTGTGAGGTCCTTTATCACCAGTTTTAATATCTTTACCGTTCTTGGATTATTTATGTGGACGATGGCTGATTTTTATCACCCCCTCTGCATGTTTCTTTATTAGAATGCAACGGGTCTGCCAAATTTTCCATCTCTTTCAGATGGCTGCCTCATATTTATGCAGCAGCGGTCGGCAGCGATAAAGCTTTTCAGCACTGGCACTGATGCGAGCACTTCAGAGACTGAATTTGTACTGCGTATTTAAACACGACCCACGTTACGTGGTCAAGCGTATGAAAGCCTCCAGTGAAGAATGAACAGTATGAGTTTTGTATGTTTTGATGCGAGTTGTCACATCAGTTCTCAGTCCCAAACAAACACCAGATTGGAGCTGAATTGTTTGCTGGACCTCTGTATTTACAGTGTTGGTGTTTGTCAGTCAGTGTGAAGACGTTTCCCAACATTAGAAAGTTTGAAATGTTAGTGTACAGTACCTTCACAGAGGAAACATCTGGGCATCCAACAGAACCTCTAGCTCCTGCAGGAAGATGTTAAATACAACAAACTGTTATTAAATTGGTTTTATTCAGGGACACACTCAGAGTGTTTTCTGATATGATCTAGTTTATAAAGCACTTGTCAGTCTTAACTGCTGTGTTTTAATTCAGATTATTTGATGAACAGTGAGTAAACAGTCACGATCCAGTAGCAACAGTTGGGAATGTACCGTTCATGTAATATTTGAGGACTTTATAGAAAACTCCGTTCTGAAGTGTGTGTGGCAGACTCATTTAGATGTGTATGTATCAGATTTATTTAGGCCTGGAGCTGGTACACAGAGCTGCAGTTTGAAGTTCCTCAGTGCGAGCGTTCAGTTCCCTCAGCTGTGATGACTGAACCGTGAGTCAAATGAGCAGATCATAAGAGTATCTCTAATTGCCATCCAGGGTTGGATTTGATCTTCTACACACGCTGCCACGCAGTCAGCAGAGCCAGAGAAGTTTAAGGGAATTTTTAAAAGGTACCGTGCAAAGGTTTTTAAGTAAATGGCCCCCGTTTTGAAGTCGTGAGAAAGGTGCTTTTCAGAACCTCCTCAAAAAAGCAGAGGTTACTCTTTATGTCCACGTCTTACTGTGTGAACTGTGAAGTTCTTCATGAGGCTGCAGAATTCCTCAACTTTGATACGTCCTTTTTAAGCATGCTCGTGTTCCTAACATTTAGTCTAAAACATGCTCATGTCAAGAGTCCAGATCCAGCTGCTGTTCCAGACCCTTCTCTAAATCTTGATGCTTTTCTACTCATCACTTAATAACATGTTCTAGAGCCATGATCACTTTACTGACTAGTGTCATAAAATGGAAGAAAAAAGGGGGATTTTGTGGCTATTGTCTCAAATGACAGAGCAGGATTAGAGATCATCTCTGGTGACTGGTTTGAGCTCTTTTACTCAGCACCAGTATGTTCAGCGCTCCTGATCCAGGCTCTAATCCCTCATCTCCAGGACTAGCAGACTCACTGGGAAGGCAAGGCTCCTACGGTTTCTCCACAGAGAAAAAGATGTCATCAGTAGCTTTTCTCATCCCTTCTCCCCCTTCCATGGAGTCATTCAGTTTCCACATGCGTTAGCTCCTGTAGGCTCCTGGCCACATCTTAAACCCTCTATCTTAGCAGAAGCTCTAATCCTCATCTGGAGAGAGGTTGGATTTGCAGATGAAGCTGCTCACCCCTGTGAGCCTGGAAGAACTTCCCTAACTAATATTTATGCTCCCGTTTTATAGCTTGCCGGAAATAGACTCTATTCAGTCTTATTATCTGGTGTAGAAGGATGTCTACAGAGCTCAGCTGGCAAATTTACTTAACATATTAGATTTACTTGATCAAACTCTGCCAGACTGTCCAACATAGGGTCTCTTAAGGAAACTCCACAACTTGAAGTCAAATAGAGTGACTTCAAGCATCAGTTTAATAGATTCTACCTGACTAGCACTGGTTTATTCACCAAGTTAGTTAACTTCTTACACTATCTGTGCCTCATAACCTTGTAAGTATTAAAGCATCCGAGATGTCTTCAGAGTTCATCCTGAGATAACCAAGAGAAGAAATCAACTAGTCCTGAGATTTAAAAACCCTATTCAGAAACTGTACTATAAATCATGATTCATTTTCTGTACATTTTACATTTGACAATTTATTGAACATGTTTTTTCCGGTTTGATTGTTATTTTCAGACAATAGAATGTCTAAGGGGCACATTGCTTCACTAAACAGTTCTGACTGAGACTTTAATGAAGGCCAGCCGTGCTGTAGTACAGTAAAGCTGTCATGTCTGATGGAGATTAGATTTTAGAGGGACATATAGATGTTCTTTCTGGACTATTAGGGCAACAGTCAAGCAAAATGTCCTTCTTGACCATTTAGTGTGTGTTTAAAAGCACTCACTCTTTCTGTGAACAGACAGTTTGCTCTTATGCCAAAGAGCTTAAAAGCTGCGCTGATTGTTTTACAATAGGCTGGCTTCAGTTTACAGCTGAGTTAAAGAACATGTTAAATTCTATTCACAGAGTGTATTTAAACACCAGGTTCACATAAGCTAATTTTTGATTATTCCCTCCATGTTGATGCACATTATATGTCAAGCAGGTAATTATAACACAAAATGAGCCTTTTCACGAGCTCTCTCTTGATTCTGCACTATAAACTTGACTATATTTTCCATCACAAGGATTGTTCTGGTCACACTGATTTTGAGTGCTAGCCTAGCGTGACTTTAGTTCGATACCTCGTCTTTCTGTTGTGGTCGTCTCATGTTGAGAGCACTTTGTATCTGAGAGGAATGGCACATTTGCTGGTGTGAGTGAAACGAGGCTGTTTATATAACAGTCATTTGGGGGATAAGAAAGGGAATCATGTAGGTGGTGTTGCAGCGTAGCTTTCTGAGTCAGACCAACACTTTTCATATGAACCATTTATAGTGTGTCTCATCAGCTTACATCACCACAACACGACAATGACATGACAAGCAATGCTCTGTATATTTTTACAGTCATTGTTCACACTGTAATTTTTGTCGTGAAGTGAAACGCTGTGCGTACAGGAATGCTTGCGGCATGTTGTCGGGGCTGCGTGTTCAAATCTTAATGATGTAAAGAGAGTCAGTAGAGAATCTGAACCAGCGCCCTGTTGTGTCTGTGAAACTGTGTTGTGTGTGTAAGAGCTGGTTTGCATTCAATGTTATTTTTATGCCCAATTTTATAAGGACTGAGTGTTTAAATAACCTGATGAAGGAAAGAGAAATAACTTGGTGACTGACAAATAATGCATGCAAATCAATAATGCTATGCAAATAAGACAGACAGAGCTTTGTGTTCTCTCACATATATACCCGTAAACCTGCAGTCTATTGTATTGTTGCAGTCTAGTGTACTTTATCAGAACAGACGACATGTCAGTTTGTAAACGTTTGTATCCACTCCGGTTTTGTCTGCTGCTTTGTTTTTCAAGTACATTAGCACTGTTGAAATGGCTGAGATAGGGGACAGCTTAACACAGCTAATGTTACAGCGAGAGACAAAGCTGCTACAGACGAATCTGTCTTATTAATGAAACACTAGCCTGCTTTTGTTTGTCTTTCTCATGCTTAGTAAGTTGTCACATAAAAGTTTTGCCTTAATGCATTTGTTTAGCTGATATTTCTGTTAGCTCTGTGCTGTTTTATCGGATGGTAAAGTTGTACTGTTAATGCAAATCGATAATGCCATCTGTGTGTTAATACAGTGATTCTCAGACAGGAATATGTGTGTTAAGGGAAAACAAGCAGATCCAAAGTGATACTTGAAAGATTTTTTTAACTTTAAATATTATGAAACATATGTGCATAGAGTATGAAAAGACATCCTACAGATGTACTGTACACTCTTATCTCACTCACACTTATTGTTTTAGTTTAAAAGTGAATCATTCTGTTAATGTGAATTTTAATCACTGATAACCACTTCACTGTTTGGAATTAGTTGATTTATGAAAGATGTATAAAATAGTTAAATTCCATTTCCTGTCTTTTGCATTTTTGTTGTTGTTTAGTAGTTTTACAGAAAACAAATCAGGTGTGTGTTTTTTTAACACAAAACAGATTCTATGGGTTTATTCATGATAGCGGCATCAAACATCAAATCCTAGCATTTAACTTAATCAGTAAGTATTAATCGACTGAATAATGAAGAATAGTGTTGCGAGTTAATTTATCATTTTGGTGTTTTGACTTTGTAATCAGTGCAAATGTTGTCAGTGTGTGTTCACTAATAGCAGAGCTACTTCAAATCTTTACATCTGTGACGAGAGATTTAACAGCGTGACGGTAAATGGAGGCTGCAGTTTTTAGCTGATGTAGCAATGTTTCTACATTAGCTATGATGGAGTGCCAGAGTACTGCTTTCAGTGCTGGCAGACACCTTCAGGAAATCATGCTTTTGTGACGTTGAAACTAGACAGAAGCAGTTTTACGGTTGCTCCAGATGGTCGAGTCTGTGCATCATGCGGAAGCGCGCTGACACGCTGCCTGTTAAGCTCCCGAAAAGCAGATGCTACGCTTATGTGAGACCTCTGACATTAAAAGCAGTTTGCCCTTTCCTGAGAGGTCGTTCTTCTCCAGCTGTTTAGAGGGTATTTCTCTCTTCAGCTGGGGTAGCAGAGATCATAATTACGTTAGCACATTGGCAGCAGTTAGCTCTCTGTGGCATGCCGTCGAGCAGAGCGAGTATGATAATGCTCTGTTCTCCTAACCCGGTTTGTAAATCACCTGGCAAATGGTTTATTTGGGTTAAGTTGGTGTGAAATTTGATGAAGAAAACGTTTGTTTTGCAAGGCGTAATCTGTTCCCCCAGTGACTGGAAATTCAGAGCAGGAAATATTATTTTAGCTTTCCAAAATAGCTTTTCTTTTTTTAAACTTTCATTTTGTCTAACCTATTTTCTGCAGTGAGCAGAGAGCAGAGGAAGATATTCAGTCTCCTCTCTTCTTTCCAGCTGATTTTTATGCTTAGCTGTCTAGTCTGTGTGATGGTAACACATCCCTTCTGTCTGGCATATAGTGTCGTATTATATATTTGCAGGAGACACTCCTCATATTTATATACGAGTTAAATATACCTCAGGGACCCGGTCAGAGATTGCATATCTAGAACCTGAGTCCTGTTACTCGAATCAAACTCCATTTAGACCAGCTGAGGAATAAATGAGTTTTACTCAGTGAAGGGATGGAGGAAGGCTGAAGTTCTGAGAGAGCACGACGATGACGACATTTAAACAGGTCCTGGAATCAGAGAAAACCTGTCTTGCAGACTGTGTTTTATTCTGCCTGGATAAAAAGATGTTGAGTGACATTTGATTCAGTCGCTCAGGGCTCAACTTTCAGGGCTCTCCTTCATGCTAGCGTCACATCTGCGCCCGCCTCTGCCTCCTGAAGGGGTCGCATGACTGCAGGAGCACAGATGACCAAGGAGGGGCCTCTGAATTTTGAGGCCGATCTGTTTCACTTGAGTGTGAAGGGCTTGGGGAGGTTAATCTGAGACTAGCATCAGGCTGGTGAGGTTTCTAGAGCGCTTCTTGCTGCAGGCTAGTTGCAGAGGATAGCTAGCTATATCTGTGCATGCTTTTTCATTTAATGTTGCTAATTTTCGTTATTTTTTGTGAACAAAACCTCAGAACATCAGGAGCTCTCTGTAACCACAGCTGTGATGGAGGGCATGTTTTAATGGGTTGTGTTTTACAAAAACATCAAGTTTAAGGGGAAGTCCAGTGCAGTGTAGATGTTAGTGGTCTTGCATTAGGGCATACTGCACAGTTCTGTCTTAGCCCTGCTTCCTTCAGTCTGCTCGAATTAATAGTGGAAATGCACAATAAACAACATCATGTCATGCCTTCCTCTGTCCACTTTTATCTTGCTGTGTCTCATCATGTGATTCCAACAGCCAATCAGCAATCAGCACGTACCCGTGGACTGCCAGACCATGGCCGCCACCTCAGAGGGTTGTGTCTGACTGGGCGAGCGTATTGGATATCTGCAAACTGTTTGATGACACATTCCTCACTGTGTGTGTGTGGTGTGCCCACATTACAGGGAAAGAGAAATTGAGATGAAAGCAGAACAGATGAACAGGCTGTGTTTTCTGTGTTTACACTGCCTTGGTTGCCAAGTGTTTTTGTCTGTGTGGGCATTGAGGAAAACCTGCACTCAGATTTAAGATTCTGTCTGTAAGTGGCAGAGGCTGAAATCTTTTCCTGCTTGGAGATTAAATAATGTTTATAAAAATATCTCAGATTATACAACGGTCATATAAAAACCTCAGCGATAACAGAACTCACATACTTTTCAAGTCTGTGTGATACCTTGAGACATGAAAAGCTTGATGCTTTATTTAAAAGCAAGTTTCATAGAACGATTAAGGAGTGAAAAAAATATTGGAACGAACAGGCCCAATTTTGACAGAAATTTGAAGTTACTCTATATAAACTTTACAGAATTTATTTTGAAAGCTGTATCCCGTCACAATCCTGCTGTCACAGTAAATGTCTGCCACCTCAGTTCTCACAGAGCAAAGCACCTATGTGTGTTTACAGAAACACGACAGCGTTAAAGAGTCATAATAATGCATAACTGCATGTGCGTGTGTGGTAGAGGTGAACTCCGTTGTGAGTGTCTAACTGCAGCCGTGTGCAGTGAGAGCGCAGCTGCGTCCTCCGTCATTAACGCGTTCATTGATGATCACACAGTTATTTCAAGTCCTCCTCTAATCTTACCAGTGTCGCATTCCTTCAGTCCGCTCGGGGAAAAGCATCATAAAGAGTTTAATCTGATACCAAATCCCAGTTTAGCAGCCGTGCTTCTGTTATATCAGACCGCAGACTCTGTTTAAATTAAACATTCAGATTTGTGTGTCAGATTTAAGCGGCTTGCAATCAGCAGCACTTACTGTAGTGAGAACAACAGATGCTTGTGTGAAACCAGTATAAAGGTTTTGAATACAGATGATTGGTTAGTTGACCGTTTTATAAGACAGGCCCTTCACTTATACTGTCTTTACTGGACCCACACAGTGGAGACGGGAAGTTATTGTGGAACTGAGATCAGAACATGTTGCAGGCCAGATTTAAACCTGTGTGTTCTGCGCGAGCATCATCATGTCTTCATCTGTGTTTCATCAGTCCTTTCATTTGTGAAGGAGGTTAAGTGGAATTTAAAGGATTTCCAGCAGTTCTGTTTGGGAGCATCTTCATCTTAAAGATCTTTCACATTGACAACAGTCTGCAGGGACAAAGTGATGTCATTCAGTTTAAATAAGAGTTTATTATTTAAAGTGACTGCGTAATTATGGTAAAAACTGTCAGCTGAATTTGCAGCTGTTTATTGTGATTCTGTAGTTTCAGTACTGTATTCTGTGTACTGTATCGTGCCAGCAGGTGCAGTGTAGCTTGGACATTTATAACCCCTGGTTATACTTCTCCTTCCTGTGCATTTTAAAAGCCCTAATTGAACCGAGATTTCATCACATATGCATTCAAACCATCTGTTGCTTTACTTTAATTTTCCCTCTGCCTTCTTGACTAAATTCATGTAACCAACATGTGTGGACACAAACAGAGGTCAACAGTCAGGCAGCAGGTGACAGGTGCACTGTTGCAGCAGGAGTGACACTCGTGTACGCCCCTCATTTCAAAACCTCCTAATTAATCAGCCGGCTCAAGGGATTGTGGGGGTTTAATTCAGAATGGAATCTTTTAAATGTGTTTGTTTACCTATATCGGGTTAAGGAAGGAAAGATGAAAGAAGACAGCAAGCATGCAGCCAGGGTTCAAGAACAGGGGCCTTGTATCAGCACGTCCAAACTGATTGGTCACTGACAGAAAAGCCAAGTTGAGTTAAGCACGTGTTGAAATGAATGCTGTGGCAGTCAATGCATTTCAGATGACATGTCATTGAGATTCAGGGTCGTGGAGGTGTCGGCTGACCTAATTACTCCGTTTTCTGGAGCTGTGATGTTTGTCTGCTGGAAATACAGTGTGATGCAGCATTTGTCTTGTGGTTTTCTTTTTCATCACAGTGGGAATTTACATTTCACTGCCTGTAATAGTTCATTTTACTGTTGCATAGTGTTCTCATCAGGACGAAAGCCAGTTTTGACTTGTTCTCAATCTTGCCATCCATCAGGAAGTGTGAGAATTGTGTTCCTGCTCATTTCTTCAGTGTGCTTTTCATGGGATTTTCATTTTCATCTCTACTAGAATTTCAAGGTGTGATTTTTGGCATTGTGGTTTGTTTACAGAGACAACAGAGAGCACTTGGAA
>JAZGTJ010016704.1:0-12510 GCA_036877575.1 Botia almorhae
AGTTCACATGAAAGAGCTTGGGGGCGACTTAATCGACAACTTATTGTTTCCTATCACAAAAATTACAATACATAGTAATAACTAAATGTATTCATTATCTTACATGTGATCATCATCACATTATTACTACCATTGCCTATACAGTACCTCTTGCATACACGATAGCATAAATGCATTTTACTTATACAGTAAACAATTGTTCTCTGGTTATCTTTTGCTATGCTAAACACAACATAAAATACACTGCGTGTAGCTACGACAGTGCACTATATACACTGTAGAATGACTGCAGTGTAAAATCGGTATTTTTAAAAGGGATTTTAAATAATATTAATATAAGCGTTGTCTTTGTTGATTTAATTCGAAATAATTAATAGTATAAATTGAATGAACATATTTCAGCCTAATACATTATCCGCTGGCATACATTAATTCCCTCTAAACAGCCCCCCCCCTTCTTTTTCCTTCCATTCCCTTCTCCTCATCACTTGAGCTCCGACCACAACAGACCAGTACAAGAGATTTCCAAAAACACGCTTCTTCCGTGCATGTCCCCCTGACGTCAGCCTATTCCAACACAAATACTGCCCCTCGTTCCCCTTCCGTCTGCACAGACAACCACCAGAGCGGCGGCGATCTCTCCCTCTCTGCATCTCCCCTTTAGTCAATCTCACATACCGTTCTAGCTGCGATTTCTGACATGCGCCGCGTTACCTGGTTGCGTGCGACTCCGATGCAGTTTCCCATCCTGTAGTCCATGTCCTCCTGAGGAGACGTGACAGAGGCACTACAAGGCTTGCAAAAATAGTCTTTCCAGAATTGCATCGCAACTACAAAGACACAGCATCACTGATGAATCCTGGCGGAGTGCGAGCGAGCGCAGGCGCGCGTGCTGTGCAAGGACACCCTTGTGTGTATGTGAATAAGCTTCGTCCACTGCGATGCCCAGGGTGCCTCTGTGACATACATGCTCCTGGTCTGTTACATAACAATGCAATGACATAAATAGCACAGTTCAAGAAAGCGAAAAGGGTGTCTTCACATTTCTCCTCTTCTTCAGGTCGGCAGCAGAGCAAAGAGGTGCAGCACAGTACGATGGTTAAACGCCAGGTTATCGACAGCAACCGTCATACGGGGGAGGAGGGAAAACACAGAGCCAGAAAAAGAACGACAAGTTAAGCAGAACATCTGTACATTTAAAGAGCAACAGCTGCAGGCTGGAGGACGTGTCGCTCAGCATCAAACGAAGAGGATGCAGTGATGTAGCCGTTTAACCGAAATAGGACAGTGAAAGAAGTAAAAGGGTTTTCAAAAATAAATAACTTTCATATATGCTGATACAGGTTTTACGTGGACGCATGGGCTTCATTAATACATCATTTATTAACTGGCAGTAACACTAAAATAACAATCAGAAAACATTGTATTGAAATCTGATGATCATTGAAAATTGCAAGTCAGTAATTATCTACCACTGAAACTGATAGCAACATTTTAAAATTAATTTCAAATTAAATGTGCTTAGCTAAGTTTGGAATTAGGAAACGATATGGCAGGGGACTTAAAGCAATTCTGTTTTAAACTGTTTAATAGACATACTTCCAACTACTATACATTTGAATTATACACATGAAAACTAACTATAAAACTTCAAAAGCTACATAAACTGGACCACTGCACTGACCCAAACAGCTGTTTTCTTTATCAATTTAAATAACACATTTTGGTTAAATACCAAGTACATGTCTGCAGAATCAAATGCTGACAGCTATTTTTCATGGTTGCATAAAACAGCAACCATGCTGTTTAACTTATTAAAGCACATTTAAAACACAACAAACCAGCAGACAACAATTCTACACACACATCTACAGAAACTAATATTCTAATACTAGCCACTGACCTGAGAAGAGACTTTTAGCACTACAGCATCTTGCGATGAGGGTTACTAAGACAGAAGTGGGATGATTATAATCTAACACAGGGCAGATCCTTCCGAAAGGCTTCAGATTTCTGTGGAATCAAACTACAGGGCAGTTAATCCGATCTTGGAGCAATCTGTGCGCATATGGACTGCAACAGCACATGGATATTAGCGCTCTATATGACCTCCTCATCTACATAATCCTTTACAGACACAATATGAATGAAAACAGAAAAGTGAAATGCAAAACGGATGTTGTTATAGGACTGTAACTATTCTAAGATAGATTCAGCAGATAACATTGTATTCATGAACAGTCTTAAAATCATTCATATTCTGATTTATAATCATGGCACATCTGACAAATATTACACATATTCTATACATTTCTGTCTCGTGACTTTTAGAGAATTATTATAAGTATTAGAGAAACAGATCCCCTTTTGCATGAAAGGTTACTATTTTCCCTCAACAAAAGAAAACACAAAAGTCAAAATTTTTCCCATCCAACACCAAAGCTGTCGAACTTCTAAAATTAATTCAACAAATTCATACACTTTAAATAATTTGGTAATCTATTGAGTTTATTTAATTGTAGCAAAAAATAATCCCAATATACAATATTTTCCACATTTTCTGCACAAGGTTCTTAAAATAGATAGATAGCACTTTTTGGACCTATTCTGTAGCACTGCAATAAAGTAGATAAATCTGACTACATTTTTAAAATATACATTTTTGCACACAATTACAGCATTGACCACATTTGTCAATTTCAACCAAAATTATTTTAAGAATTAATTTTTTTTAAATTAAGACAATATTTTGTCTATATTTGTTATTGTTCAATTTAATCTATTTTGTCTATATAATTTGGATCTTTATTTGATGTTTTCTGATCATTCCTAAATAAATTCATAACAGACAACATATTACCACTGGGTGGTACTATTTACTTGCAGCCTAAACCAAGACATATTGTGAAATTCAGTCCAAACCAGTTTACTACACTACTGCTGTTTTCAGTTATTAAGCATACAGTCTATAACCTCTGTATCTATCTATAGGCTTAAACTAGTATGTATAGCTTGATTAGTTAAAAATTAGAAAGGAGGAAATGTACTTAAGTGAAAGCATAAACAAACACCCAAACTGTGGCAGAAGTGCTATGTGAACAGTTTTGACTAGCAAAAAAGGATTAAATCTTTGCATAATGGTTTACAATGCAAACCTGTTTCATGAAATAATAAAATGCATTCACAAAATCCCAGCGGCCAGCACTTAGAAAATAAAACTAGAGCAAATTGTTCATACTAAATTGCAATTATTAAAACAATTTAAAAGATCTGTTTTGAGAAACACTTATGAAAGGTGAAGAGCAACAAACCTTAAGGCATACAATGAACCTTATGGTATATCCATCAGTTTAAAAAACTAAAAAACTTGCGTCTTCATTTAGAAAGCTCACACTGGATCTTTCTAAACTAACAGATTTGAATCTGACCTTTTGTTTTGCAAGTTTACTTAACATTTATTGTATAAAATACAATTACACATCACACACAATTCAAAAATATGACTTTAAAATGAAGATCGTGAACATTAAAAACAGCAGATTTTACAAAACTTGTTGACTGTTAAATCTTATACAAATGTTGAGTTCCTCCCTACTTAGCTTTCCTGTGACACCGCTTCTGGAACAGGAATTAGAGCTTGCTTTATATCAAAGGCTTCAATGATTTCCTTCAAATAAGAGAGCAGAGATATCTGTCAGTCAGTCAATAAAGAACAGCTGCTGAAATAGAGCAAACGTTCACCATATATTGCGCTCACCCTCCAGCTTGACTGACTGATGGAGACGACACACTGATGACGGACTGACGGTCCACCGGGCTCTATTTCACCTTCTTCTACTGGAGCTATCACAGAAACATTAAATATCATCAGCATCTAAGCTTAACCAAACGTAACAAAAACGGTGAGTAGATTTTACCTATACAAGGAAGTCCGCTCTTATCTAAGTACATTCTAGCCAGACCGTCCTGCCAGGGTTATAATAAAAAAAAGAGAGGAGCATTAATTCTTTATCCAATCTTGTGTGATACATGCTGAAGCTCCATGGCTGTTAGAGTCTTGACTCACCCTTATGAGGAAAGATGTGTGGAAGATGTTCTCCACAGTCCGCGAAAAGGAGTTTGGATCAATGATGAACTCGTAATATGAAATGGGTTCTTCAGCTGCCGACAAGAACAAAAAAGTATTGCTGGTTCATGTTATGTTGTAACAACTATCCGATTTATAATAAATAAATGTGTGAAATTATGTAAATGAAATCTAAATAACAGCAACTTCAGCAGTTAAAGGCAGTTTATACATATTTCTGTTTGATATTACAGTAATTCCAACACAATGTGAATGCAACGTACGTTTTAGCACAATTAGTTAATTAGTACGATATGCTTACGGTCATCTTTAAAGTAACGCTGCAGACATCCAAGAATCCTTTCAACCTCCTTCTCTGTAGCTTCTTGGTGTGATTCTTCCATTTTCTTAAGCTGTGATTGGCAGTTCATGAATTATGTGATTAAAAAGCAACAGGAAATGAAACCAGGCAGGCAACTCCAAACACATTTGGTGCTTGTATTACAATGTTCACACCTGAGTGGGCATAATTCGTTTTGCCTCTTTGCTGGGTGCTTTTCTCTGCCTTTCCACTCTCTGACGTGGTGGAGGAGGCTCTGCCAAAAATGAGCCCAACCTTGATTTAAAATAAATACTTGTAAATGAAAATAATAAAAATTTGTGTCATAACTCAGTAATACATGTTACAATTTTTCTATAGTAACACAGCAGGTAAATATTGCTATTTATGACTATGTCTTGTTACACTGATGCATAGAAATGAAAATTACTAAATATAATTAAAATGTAACTTAATCTTAAGGTCATTAAGTGGACAATACATATTTATTATTTAAAAACAAATCACCTGTTAATAATGTATTATTAACTTTATTCTTTTAAAATAATTCACCTTTTAGTAGTATATAATAAAATATACTACGGAATATCATACAAGGAGTGAAAAACATCAAGATGTGTTTTGTTTTGATTAGCTATATTAGCTATACTAAAATATATAAAAATATCTGATTCCCATTGTATTACTCACATGTAGTGGAATGAAGGGGCTGTTTTGAAGCAGCACTCAGATCTTTTTGCAAGCTTTTGCCAAGCATCCTGCGGTAAATATCCATTCGAATCATTATCGTCCTCCTCCAAGCGATTCAGTCCCATGAAGGACAACTGGAACGATAAACCAAAGAAAAAATAATTTTAGGGTCAAGATGCATGAGGTTTGTTTTACCTTTCGAGCCAAAATACAAAATCTGTTAATTCTTAACAGTACCATACCAAATGCTCTGCAAATGCACTGGGGTCGAATGCAGAGCCTTCAGCATGCAGCTGACTGGCCTTCTCCTTCCCCAGATCACTGGCAAGTACCAGGAGCTGAGCATCCAGGGCTGCTTCACGAGGCTGCTTAACTGACAGTTAAGAAACACCATCACAAACCAACAACAAAAAAATATTTTTTTTAAAAACACACTGTGTTTGAACTGTAGGAGGTGTGGCAAATCATTCATCCAACTACTGCAAATATTACCATTAGCGAAAAGTCTGTTAGCCTCTTCTAAAACGTCAGTGAGTTTATTGTTAGCAGGGTTCAACATGTCCTCGCGATTTTCTGAGGGGAAAATAAACAGTGTTTTTAAAATGTTCGTACAAATATACTTCTTTTATAAAGCAAATCACTAACACAAATGATCGGGACATGTCTTGTACTCACGCTGGACAGAATTGATCAGATCCCTGTACTTGCTCCTGATCTCTCTCCTTCGTGCTGGATCATCATCTTCCTCACTAATACCTGAGGGACCACCACCAATATCATCTTCATCCCCCATTCCAGCAGCCCTGTTTGTCCAACTTCAAAGTATTTTTCCTGCTAATCACAAGGCAGCGAGTCAACACAGTACTTTGCAAGGTAAACAACAGATCTTTAATAACACTTTATTTTTAAAATGCCATAGGTTTGCTTGCAATATATACAGCGAATATGCGTATGGAATTTGTGTAAATATATGATCAGCCTTATCATTATCAGCCTTTGTGTTCATTGGCTAATATTTGGTGATACTGGTTATAAATGTTATTATCTGCAGTTGATCTAAAAACAGGATCAGATATAGAAATTAAATAATAATGAAGTCAAAAAGCAAACAACTGACAGTGGTGTAAAGCAAAATGTAGTGCATTATAAAAACTTACAAACTTCACGAAGCGTTCGCGGGATTTGTAGGAAGTAGGTTCACGCTCCTACGTAACTTCCGTCTTGCGTCCAGTGTGGGACGTAAAATAACACAAAATGCCTATAAACAAATTTTACCTAATTGTAAATTCAGTTGATACTTCACTGTATATACAAGCCTTTGAACATTGGGATAAAATAAATCTAAAATAAACTCTCTGTGCATAAAGAAAATGATCGCATAGATTGTTAGATGACGCTCTCGTTTGAAACACACACAAGAGTGGATGACAATGGAGGATAAAACAGAAACAGATGATATAACGCGATAGAGCGGTGTGACATTTTTAACTCCTCCCTTCTGCAGAGTAAAGAAACATCGAGTAGGCCGTGTGTCAAAACTCCGTGAGATTCCTAACTAGACAGCACGTTCAGACGCGAGCCTTGCGGTCCAGAAATGCTGTCTAGATAGGTGACTCGCTGGGCTTTGAACGACAACCACAGTGTCCGGAAATGAACAAACTCGTGATGTCAGGAGACGGCACCAGGGAAATTATAACGTTTAGTTCATAGGTTTAGCGGATTATAGAGTTATAACATTCGCGATCATGGAGTTAATACGTGAGAAGAGCACTGGACGTGTTTCCGGGATATCGTGGATAATCAGTGGTCCAAACTGAAAGTATTTTAACGCGTATCGTCTGCTTCGTATTTCAGACCGACCCCTATTGCATCCAACATGACGCGACTTGCATTGGAACAAGTTACCGACTTCGGTAATTTCACGAAAGGAAAGGATTTAAAAGAGTTTTTAAAGCATGCGTACTCCAACATGTCTCAAAACTGCCTGTCTGATGTTCGTCTGAGTCCAGATGGACGTCACATTCATGTCATTGTGCGTCAGCCCAGGAGTGGACTTATGACATATGACAAATATCAAAGACCCCATCTTATGCACAACCAGAACCACGCTGATCTAGAGCTGACGCGCAACGTTCCCATAGTGGATGTGGTCTATCTCGCTCAGAGCAAAGCAGAAGACGGAGCCTGTGTCCTCGGAGTCATTTTCGAGAATGGAAAAGCAGAATTCTGGAAATTCTTGGAGTCTAGATCAGGATGGTATTTATTACACACTGTGGATCTGTGTAACAGCGGTGTAAAAGTGGTGTCGGTATGCATGTGCCAGAATTTCATTATATGGTGTGAGGAGAGACCTCTGCCAGAGAGCTTTGGTGCTGCCTATAGCAACTTCAGGTTCTGTATCTGCAAAAGGACTATAGAATTAAACGATGGGGTTGTCAGTTTAGGAAGTGTAAAAATAGCTTTACACAATAATCCTCGATACATGGTCGTTGGTTCTGAGGATTTGGTGTACCTTCTGCCAGACCTAATCAAACATAACTCTCCCATCATTTTTTCCAAAGTGTTTCTATCATGGTCCCCTGAAATTGATACGTTTAAGGTCCACACTACCTGTAGTGGTTCCTCTTTAGTGAAAAGCTCAACCAAGGATTCTGACTTTAAGAGATTAGTTACAGACTGCATTGGCCTTCTCTCCACCATAAGTCCTCCTGATATATATGGATTCTCACCTGCTGGATGTGGAGATCTTTTGCTTCTTCTCAGCAGTGGGTGGGTTTGCATTATGAAGAGAGGCGGCAGCCTGTGGAAGATCTATAAATTGCCTGACAATTGCCTTAGCACTGCTAGAACACAATATAGCCTAAATATATATAACGAAATTCTGGCAGTAAAAGTAGGCAGAACCCTCTTTTTGATTGACACTAAATGTGGTCTGGAATTAGAGAGAATAAGTCTGAAAATGGAGGGTCTTCTCTTTGTGAACTCTTTGGACAGTCAGTCTCCACAAATGCTGTCAGAAACAGGGTTATTTGTAGTTACACAGAGAGAACCAGATGCTAAACCAACGACATCACCAACACATTCAGAAAGCATTGACTCTAGTACACTCTTGGTTGAGGCTGTGTTTGAGGAGGCGTGTAAATATTATCAGCAAAGAAGTCTTAGTAGCGCCCAGCTCACAGTGGAGAAGTTGAAAAAGGGGGGGATGTTTCAGCCCCCTATATCACTAGCTGCCATCCTTGAGGATTACCTCAGCAACAAGAAGAGCAAAACTGGTGAGAAACATTCCTCTGGTCAGGAAAGGTTGATGAACTCACTCAAATCAGAGCTTAAGAGTCTTGTTTTGCTAGAGGATATTAAAACATCAGTGGTGAAGGCTTCTGAGAAGGATCTAGAGACCTTCTGTCAAAAACTGGTGCAGCAGGAAATTTGCAGGCTGCTCAGTGCTGAAATCGACAGAGAAAATCTTCAGTATCTGAACAGCATCTTCCAACTTTTTCCTACTGAGTCCTGGCACGCCACAAAGGCTGCACTGCAGCTAAGATGCAATGGCGAGGAGTCATTATCTTCTAAAGCCCCTGCTGAATTATGGAAGATCATCCTCAGCCCTGTCCAGCCAACTGCAAACTTTGCTTACTGCAACGGTCAACAGAAAAACACTACAGTTAATGTTGTGCTTCCTGTCTTTGAGCTCTTGTGTCAATCCATCTTCAATTTCCAGCCCACCTGGCTGCCCAGGTTTCTTGAGCTGGCCCAGACGCAGGCTGGAACTTCAACCACCACTTCCTGGAGTTATGGTATAAAGGAGAGCGCTGAGAGCTTGCCGCTCTACAAGAGGGCTTTAACGGTGCTTCCGTGCAAAGGGGCCAACCAACACCTGGAAGTAGAGCTGCTCTTGTGCAGTCAGCGGCCTAATGCAGTAATGCAAGCTTTGCGAATTCTCATTGAACAGGGCCAGTGGGAGCGTGTTACACAAGTTGCCAAGAGGTTCTGTCAGCAGAGCCCACTTCTAAACAAAGAGATATTTTGCACTTTGCTGTGTGAGGTGTCCCAGCATAGGGACCTAGACCCTTATTTGGACCTGTTGTGGTCTCTGTGCCCAGAGGACATGAGCGTTACTAGCATACTCAATATCATATTGAAAAACCTGCCGCCTTCTACTCAGAATTTGGGACCTTTTGAGGCCCATGGCAGCCAGGTCACCATCGGGCTTTTGAAACCACTGCTCAGAAAAGTCCTCCAAAGGGAGACCAAACCCAGCCAAAGGTATGCAGATATTCTCCAGTCTCCCACCCACCCTCCTCCAACCCCTCCACGGCAGGCAAAGGGACTGCCCGGAGTTGGTGCTGAGCTGGACCATGAGGAAACAAAGCAGAGGGCTTCCCCTGCACCCCAAATGGCATCTCACATCAGTTTGATCTGACCTTCCCATTTACAAATACATAAACACACAGGAATGCTATTCAATAGTCATTTCCTAGTTTCATTCCTGAGGTATTTACTGTGCATGTTTAGTGAACATAATTATGGGTCTTATCTGGATCAGATGATATTTCAGTAGCAATTAAAAGCGTAAAGTCGTAATTGCAATGCTTTAATTATTCCTAATATTAAATGTAATATATGAGCTTTGTTTTTTATTTGGTTGACTGCATTTCATCGTACAGTTCTGTTTTTTAGTTATCCTCTTTCCTGGTTTTCTAACCTTCAGACATGTTCTTTTAATGTATCATCACATGAAGGCTTGTCATCACCCTGATCATATTGCAAGGATAATAATGACTAAGCATAAGCAGCAAAACACATTTCATGTCCACAGTTCATGTTTCCGATAATGTATTTTATAAACCCTCGTCGCCATGTTTCTTTTTGCTTCTGTTGAGGTTTTCTGTTGACACTACAGTTTGTTTTTGTCATATGCTGGTGTATTTATTTTAAGAAAGTCACATGGGGAAGATGACAGCTAAGATTTGCATTAGTTATTAATAAGGTACGGACAGTGCAGTACAGTATTATATAATATAACATGCATGCTTTTGCATTGGACTACTTTGACTTGGTTATTTGATGATTGATATGTTTAATGCTTTACCAGTATGTTTTAAAGATTTGGGTCTTGATTTAGTGCTATTACAGGCATTTTCACGTTGTAAAAATTTAATTAAATGTGACTCATGTACTTACGCTATTTAGTTGTTGCCCACAAGATATTGTGATCTGTTGATCTGCTCTGGCACTTTTTTTTAAAGTTAACCATTTCTGTTTACTCAGTTCCCTTAATGACACTGACAGTTATTGGTACAAAAATTCCTTATGATTGTGTGATCAAAGAATAAAATGTTGTTCCAAACATAGGCAGCAAGTTGCTAGTACAAAGCTTTATGTTGTATGGATCTGTACAGCCCCTCCCACTGCATTCCTACTGGGCTGAGCAGTAGCATTTACAGCCTTGCTTAAATTGAATTTAACTCAATTCTATAATGCATTAAATTAGTGATACCCTTCAAACTGAAATGCATTGGAACGGTTTGTGTTGGCCAAAATTGGCCCTGTGCAGCTAATTGTATTTGGTGACCTACTTTTTTTTTTACCTACAAGTGCTAAATAACAGAATGACAGAGAATCCAAAGTTAAAATGTATTTGAAATTTCAATTGACTGCTTTATAGACTTCATGATCTGAAGTAACAAAACACTAAAAAAGCATTGTTGTATTACATTGTGTTTGTTTTAAAGGTAAAGGGTGTGAGTACTCTTGTGTTCTATGTCAGTATTAGTTTGTCAATAAACAGCCCATTTGACATTAAACCCGAGTTTTGTTCCTTTTAATAAAACGTACTGATTTACTGCTGAGCATGTTAATGTATTTTACAGTGTGTTTTAACCCTTTGACCTTCATATTTTATCGTCTCTTCAGTTTTATAGATAAGACTAAATTGTGTAAACAACATTCAGCATGGTTGAATGCTCATTCAAAGGGCCTCTTATTTTAAAAACGTATGAAATCTTTTTTAAAGAGATTTTTTGTGAGGTTTAGATTTGCTTATTTTCAACAGCAGCTGCATAGCTATTCCTGGTATGTCCAGGAGGCACAAATCTAATATATATGCCTGGTATTTTCTGATCCAAAGACAAACTATGTCTTAATATCAAATAATGACCTGGAACACTTCTAAACAAGAACCTTCCACATACTTTACGACATGCTTTTGAAAGCTAATATAGACATACTGCTATATTATTTTGTAAGTACACAGCATTTTTCTCAAAGTGTTTAGATTACTGAATAACGTTTGTTGTTGTTATTCTAATTGGTAAAGATAGGTGTGGAATGCTTTGTGTGGAATACGTCTGGCACACTGTTGTAAAGACAGTTGTGCGTGAGGTCACAGGACAGAGGGTGCTCTGGGGGAGGGGCTTCTAAGGAGGTCATCTGGACAGACAGCCAATAGTAAGCAATGGTTTACACCAAACAAACAGGTTTAGTATGGCAGTGTGAGCACCTTTATTACAAACAAACATTTATGACACAAGATAGAAATGTTTAACAGGCAAATACAAACTTCAATAGTCACAATTTCCAAAGTAATGAATTGACTGTATATTAAATAAATTCTTCATTAGAACAAACATCTGATAGATTTTTATGTATATAAAAAAAATTCTTACAGAAAAGATGGCATAAATACATTTTCTTTGCCTGCAGGACCTCAATAAAGTGCTTTCTAAAGCTTTAAGTCATATACATGATGTATACAAAATAAAAACATGAGATAGTAGCAACAGCTAACAGTTTTTGACACAAAAAGAGTCCACTGAACTAAATATACAGTACAGAAGTTACTCAAAAGGTTCATCTTTTCATTACATTCTGTACATTCATTGCCCACCATCCAGAAACAATACTCTGGAATTAACACACTGTAAAGACACGCCTAAATCTGAGAAACCCCAAAATACATCACAAATAGTTGTATTAGGCGTGTCTTTACAGTAGATGATGAGTAGATTCATGTACATATGTAAAGTGTTGTCTCCTTTTACATTGAATTAGGGTTGAGCTGGGCCCTTGGGAAAGGATTCATCATGACTTTGTCCCTTCAAAAGAGAGAAATCAAAAGAAAATCATTTGAATGCATTATTTTTATCACCAGCTTCTGTAGTTTACATGAAGTGATGCTGAACGTTTGTGTATGCTAATTGTCTTTATTGTCAGTGCATGGAACATACAGTGAACATACACTTTTTGAAACAATACTCAATATACTTAAGAGTATATTTATACTTAGTAAGGCAGTTGTTGTTATGTTTAATTGTAGGTGTGAGATAGGATTAAGGGATGTACAATATGGTCATGCAGAATAGGGCATTAATGTGTGCTCTGAAACTTTCATCTATTCTGTTCCTTTGTAGTG
>JAZGTJ010016705.1:0-12507 GCA_036877575.1 Botia almorhae
AACAAAATTATAGAATTTGCTTGTTTTGTAATTGTCCTGCAAAACGAAGATTTGTGCTGTTGTAGTGGTGTAAATATTACACATTTTTAAATATGCAATTATATTATGACAGTCATATATAATATTTTACATCGCAAATGGGCGCGAAATCAAGCTGACTGGGAGCTCGGCAAACCAGCCTTTATTTTAAACAGGGTAACTATCTGAAATGGCATTCATATCAAATAATCTTACTCAATTGTGTATACCTTGTAATTTCGATATGCGACCGATATCGTGATTAATATAAAGGGGATAAAACGACAAGAGTAACAAACCGTCACCAAGCGAGCACAAGCGAACGAATAAGGTCAATAAAAGTCACTTTTATGCGTAAGTTTTGTGTATAAGTCTGTGATCCTGCTCTTAAATATCTTTAAACGCCACAATAAAATACACAGGCAGTTTTTGGGGTGATGTTTTATCCACTAGGTGGCAGCGATGACCAACTTTTCCCAACATGTCTGGTCAGTGATTCATAAAGTGACCATTGCCGCTGGTTATCTTCTCTTAAAGGTTACATTACTTTGTAATGTGTTTACAAGCTGGAGCTGAAACCTAGCTTGGAATGCCGGGCAGCTGTTTTTGATTTTGGAGGACCAGGTAATTTTGGGCTTAGGTTGGAAGCACAAGGCTGTGTGTTGTTAAAGTTGCGAACTAGGACGGAAAGATCTTCTCCGTTGTGACTCATGAATGACCAGCTTCCTCCGGATGACATGGTTTCAAGTTTTTTCCTTAGGTTATTTTCAAATGTCAAACTCAATCCCACGTGAAAGTTTCTGTGGAAACTGCTGTTTGGTATTTGTACCGCACAGAGCATTACATTTATCTGAACGTTTATGAAAGCTGGTCCAACATGTGTTCCTGTAGCTCATTTGGTTGAGCGTTGCGTTAGCAACGCAAAGGTTGTGGTTTCCATGCTCAGGAAACGCTCATATGATGAAATGGTCTAAATGTACAATAAGCCAGTGTCTGCCAAATGCATAAACAAATGTTTTAGGCAATGTCCCACATGTGACTGTAAATACAGAGGCCTCTGACGTTTGGGGACATTTAATGATTTTTTACAGTTAAAAAGGCCTAAATGTCTTTGTGTTACACAATGTTGAACCAAGCTGAACAGTCACATATATAGTTCATCACATTAACATGTTCCACAAAGTTTAACAACCTCAGGATGTACAAACAGTTTTGGTTCTAATTTTGAACAATATAACAATTACTTCGTAATTTAAGAACCTAACCAACTTGTGAAATTATATGAAAGTGTGTGTGTGTGTGTGTTGTTTAAAATAAATGCTGTTGCTTTAATGTTTTATGTAGTGTAGTGTTGTTTAAAAGTCCAAATAATTTTAGGCAGGACTATACATCTTCGCAATCTCTCTGTCTGCACACACACACTTAGAGAGTAAAAAATGTTGTGACAATGGAGGCCGGCTTTAAACTGCCCCGGGTGCATTTCTCCGCTCCTACCTACCATTAACCAGTAGGTCTCCGAGCCCGAGTAAAAAGCGAGGGTGTGTGTCTGTGAGATGTTTTGCCTTGGGAGTGGCTGCTGGATATTCCAGGCTCGACTCAGTGGAGGAAGCACTCACACGCGCACTTACGCACTCCTCCAGAGCTGACGTGGGCTGTGGCCTTAACACAGCTGCTACCCATCTGCAACAGAACCAGTCACAAGAGCTAGAGGGAGAGAAAGAGAGGCCAGACAAAGTTAGAAGAAAAGTATGGATGTGTTACAGGACTGGGCCCTGGCGTACCCGGCTCTGGCCCGGCTGCTCTGGGTGATCGTGCTGGTGCTGGCCACCGTCCTGGTCTGGAGCTTGTTCTTCTGCTGCTGGGGGAGCCAAAGCTCCACCTCCCCTCTGGAGAGATATCTCTCAGGTAAGAGTGGCTTTTATTCTTCTGGGGCTGACCTGGAATCAGTTCTGATTGGAACGCTGCTTGGCTGTTTTGAATTTGCGCAAACGCTCAAAGCTGTTTCCAGATCAGTCGTCAGGATCTCTCTGAAGTCCAATCCAGAGTCTCAGGAACGTGTAGGAAAAATGCGTGTAACAGTGGAAATATTTTTACATCTATTCTATTCATCAAACTTAATGCTGGTTTCCAGGATACAGAAGTTTCCATGAGTGGCTGCTGTATGATGGAAAAGTGGTTGAGTTGGTCTGATCTCGTGTGTCGTCATCTGAAGGGGCGTTCTGAATCCACAAATCACCGTTTACTATTTGCCCAAAGCTATCCTAAAATTAAACGTTCCTCGGGATGTTACGCAATGGCAGCCATTAAAACTGGCTCTTTGAAAGCCGAGGTCTGAATAATACACGCTTGTATTTAGAGTTTTTTCGAGACCATTATGCACAAAGAGACGGTTGTTAAATCAGACAGACTTCAGTGAAATCTGTTTGCGTTGTGTTTGTTAAATAAATGAAACGCTTTCCTTTGTTTAGATTCACAAATGTGATTCAGACAAAACATTCAGGATCAGACATGCATTTCAGACTAAAACATGACGCATATGTCTTCAGCTAGTCCTCTCGGAGGTGATGGGTCATGGTTCGAAGCAGGTTCGCTCTTGTCAGGTCTGAATGATCAGTGTGTGAGTGGTTATGGGGGTTTGATGGCCGCACATCGTCTTCATCTGCAGACACGTCAAAATGTTTATATAAACATGGGTTTGCCTCCAGGCTGAACACACAATCAGCCTTTGTCAATGTGATTTTTACACAGTTTGTTGGCGTGTTCAGTATTTCAGCTGGTCGTGGCTTATAAAGTGTAATGTTCTGCAGATGGTCTTCCTCTCTTACATTTTTATCTTCTGTTTCAGCAATGGAGAAAAACTCAAAGACAAAACACCAGAATCAGGTACGTTACTCCCAACCCTCCATAAATGTCGGCATTGCTCTTAATGAACGTGTTCCCAAAACATATTACATACCAAAATGCAGCATACCAAACACAATGGTGGTGCAATTATCACAGTTGCCTCTAGAGGCCAGTGTTGTAACAAGCAATTGCGTGACAAATAAATGGCCGCTTAATTCTCTTTAAATTCATCCAGAAACGTGTTTGTTGCGAAGCAGTGCTTTCCCAGCATTCATTGCGCTTTATTTTGCAGGTAGATCATACAGCTGCTGCCCAGGGGATACTTAGAAATTTTAAGCCATTTAAAATGAGTTGACTTAACAGAGACGTTCTCTTGATCCATCCAACTTACGTTTTAAGTGCTTTATAAACAATAGATGATTGAGTCCGTGAGTGAATTGTCACAGCCGGTTGGTTGTGTTTGTGTTTTGATAGACTGCAGGACAGTAACGGCCTGTGATCGCTCTGTCGGCATGAATGGATTTGCTTTGTCTCCGTTCACTGTTACAAGCCAACAAAACCTTGTTTTCTCCCCTGTTCTCCATGTGGACACGGGCGAAAACAGACCCCACTTACATCATCTCACAGCCTGAGAGAAAAGGCTGATAACGTTTATAAATTGGATTTGTTTGCAGAATTTGACTCGCAGATGGTCCCAGTAACGATGGCCAAAATCATTTATTCCAGCTTCTGTAATAACATCAATTCAATTATCCTTTTTTTCCCAGAAACTGGAAAAGTTTGTAACGTGGCTCTGTTTGATGAGGCTTCTGTTCTTATGAACCAGGTTATAATTTAATAATCTATTCACATAGGGCTCTCTGATGTTAAAAAGGCAAAACAATAAAATTATTTGAAAAATCGTGACTCTTTCTCTGATGATTCAGAATCTATTTAAAAATGATTCCCAATCATTTCAGCACAGCCAATAGACAAATAATCCATAAGGGCAGTCAGTTGTTTCATACGGAGCAGTATATGGAATATATGGACATATGGAATACCACCATACCTATAGCGTTAGGAAATATTGCATCTTTTACTCGTTACTCATTGTTATAAAACAGCGCTTACTGGATAATCATATACCTTCTTGTGATTTGGAGTAGTGTAATATTTTTGTTCATAATTAAAGTGGTTTTGCATTTGTTGGTTATGGCTTATTGGAAAGGGTTTTCCACAGATTTTTTGTTTTGTTTTATGTATTTATAAAATTTTACCATCAACCTGTGTGAGACAACAGATGCAGATCTGTCATATTTACATGTACTTAAGTGCCCGTGTTTATTAATGTGCATTGTCCCTTTTAAATAAATAAGTGCATCAGAAAATCCACCTTGAGGGTATTTTGAGTCACATGTAGCTGGATGTTTGATCGCTGCCTTTATTCAGGCCCTGCCATACAAGCCAGCATGAGTGATGTGCTTGGACCTGCTTTCCATGGAAAAATGAACTTGACTGATAGAAAGGGCCTGTTTATTGTGTAAACGACAGCTTCAATCACACTCACACACTGTCTAATAAGGACTCCTTTGTGTGATCTGGGCCATGGGCAGTGAAAATATCAGAACTGACTGAACTCATTGATTAAAACTCTTTGTGGCCTGTCCTGTGTTGTCTTATGTTATCCTGCGAGCATAAGTTAAGGCTGGTTTTTGTGTTGTCGGTTGTACTACGATGTCCAAATGAATAAGCTGATTTCACTGTTTTTCCAGCGAAAAAAGAAGCCGAAGGATAAGAGCGAGTCGAAGGATAAGAGCGAGTCGAAGGATAAGTGCGTCTCTGCAGCTCTGCTCAATGAAGGGATCGTGGGTGCCATCAAACTGGCGAGCCCTTTGTCTCAGGAGAAACCGAGGAAGAAGGAAAAAATGGGGAAAATGACGGCGGAAGAGGAAGGAAAGAAGGAGGAGAGAAAGGATGAGAAGATGGAAGAAGCAAAAGAAGTGAAAGCCTCCACAGTGAGGAGGAGGAATAAGCGGCATCAGAAAGTCACCATCGCACCTGACACCGTGACATCAACATCAGCTGAGCAGGTGAGATGCGTGGAATGAGTCATCAACCACAACCAATAGGAACATTCCTTTCTAGATTGTGAAATAATAGCCTGATTTTGACTGGATATTCATGAAAATGAGTTTGGCAAGCAGCACTTTATGTCTTAACATGCATTTCGCTCTGTTGACATAGACAGTTTCATTATTTAGAGGTGTTGTAACTGGGCGGAGTCAAACCTCTGACTAACTGCTCACATTGTCTTAAAATGAGTTTGATAGGCTCAGACTATTGTATGACCCGTAGTGCATTTCATTCTATTAAGTACAAAATCTACAAAACCTTTATATATTGATTTTTGACCCTATTTGTCCCCTAAAGACATTATTAATAGTTCCAACTATGATAAAAGAGATGGACTACAATCACTAAAGCTTTAGATTTTATTTGTGTGCAAGACAGAGCGAAAGCGTCTGTAGTAAATGTAGTAATTATACTGTTTAGTAACCTACTTAGTTCATCTCTGGCCACCTAATACCCTTAAGCATCATAAAATATCCAGTCGCACCCTTAATGAAGTGCACTAGAGGGTTAAAGTAGTGGGCACTGTGCACAATAGGCTGGAGCTGGCACTGAAACTGCTGCTGTGGTTAAATAAAAACCCCTCTCTCAACTAGCACATACCATTAGCAACAACTACCCCTTTTTTTGCAAGCCGTATAAAAGCATCTGTTATGTAAGATGTTGTCAAGCCCGAGACCTGTAACCACATTGTAAAAAACTGAAGTCAGTGTGACCAGTTTTGTAAACTCAACTCTTTTGATGCCTGTTCAGTGTAATTTAAAAGACGGATTTAGGATTGTGGATATACGTGTACATTTATGCATTTGGCAGACGCTTTTATTTAAAGCGACTTACAGTTCGTTCAAGTTATACATTTTGTCAGTGCATGTGCTCCCTGGGAATCGAACCCACGACTTTTGCGTTGCTAGCGCAATGCTCTGCCAACTGAGCTACAGGGACACCTTCATGTAGATATATCGATGAACACAGTGTCGTGTGGAACAAACATTAAGAGGGGCAGATTTGAAGTTAATATGAATCCAAGATGTTGTTTTTGGAGTGAAACATTTTTGTTTCACTTTTGGAGTGAAACAAAAAACTCTGATCATGACACTAGTTGCCAGTTAGTTAATAACTAGTTAAGCAAACTAGCCTTTAGTTTGCACGTTTTTTGTTGTTAGTGAGCATTGGGCATGATGTGGAATAACATGTTTCCAACGTGCATGAAAACAGGCTTTTATCAGATTAATTAAAGAAATCTTCAACTGATTTATGCTAAAACAGCAGTTCGTTGTAGCCCTAAATTTCCTAAAACTACAAATCTGTATTTCAGATAATTAAATCAGTTTTCCTTACCAACACAATTGACCAGTGCGTGTTAGGCTTACACGAGGGGTCACTGGTGTGTGGGTCAAATCGCACTGTTACTTTACATCACAACTGTAGAGTATGTCAAACAGAAGAGCGTTTGTGCACTGGGAAGGCAATAAACTCTCCCCCACATAACAGATCAAATCTATCGCTGCATTGTGCAAAACACCCAGTGACATTCCATCGTTGTGCGGGTTTGAGGGACAACTCGAAGTTACTCTGCTCGTAACATCACCATAACCAGATCACCTTTCCCCTCTCCGGCAGCGACCATCTCCATCCTGTGCGTTCTGCGCCGTCATCACCACGGGCAAACCGCATCACGCCGTATCCCGCGCTATAATCTGTGGGTATTTATAACTAGGGCGCATTGGCGACGGATTTTCCATGGTAAGTTCCGTGCATCGGCGAATCTTGCGGTGTTTTGTTTATCGTTTAGTGCTTTTGCCCTAAATGGTCGTTATTTGCAGGCGGGACGAGGTCCTGTAAGTTTATTATGGGTTCCGTTATATAGGGTGGTTGTACCTATTGCCGGGAGTGTTGACAGATAAGAATGGAGGGCGAGCAGCTGGAACAGGGTGTGAACAGACTCGTTGCTTTGATCGTCGTGAATACGGTTGTTCAGGATGCTGCGAGTTTGCCGCATCGTTGAATCTGCTGAGTAATGATGGGAGAATATATCCGGGCGATGCTGCGACGCGTTGACATTACAACTCGCGAGAAACACAAACATTGAACGACAGGTGCATTTCTGCTGTTTGTCATCATAGAGAGACGATCTGAACCCATTCGTAGTTGCTGGTTTTCATTAAATGTTCGTTTACGTTACACCTGTCTTACAGCGATAACAATAATAGCGGGTTAACACTGAGTGGTTATGTATATCTAGTTTATAAGCCAAACACAAAAGCTTTAGGACAGGAACCATCAGCACTGTACCAGGTTTTACCACAGCAATCGTGGAAGTACCAAGGAATACAATGTAAATATCATATCATATATGAATATGTAATAATTCAGTGCCATGGTGGAACATTCACTGCCATTCAAAGGTTTGGACTCAATTTACGCGTTTTGTACCACGATGTTCAATATTGTGAATAGTCAAAATAATACAATTACACGTTGTGTAATTACGTTGTGACCACACTGATTCATCACCCTTCATGTTACACCCGACTGAAACCTTTTTATATCCTTGAACATGAATGACCTTCATGTTGTTGTTTTGGAGCCACTGAAACGCGTTCCACAAACACCTTCATGTTGCCTTAGTAACTGGGAGCACTCAATTCATTTCAAGATTGCTAGCTACAGAGTAATAACATTCTGCAGGTTTACTGACTATGTGCACAGAAGATCGTTTAATTGGATTGATTTGAAGTGATTATAGTGTGATGGCAATGATCCTAATTTATTTGTGATTGTTAAGTAATTGCAGTATTTGGTTCTACTACCACCAGTTTCATTGGCACACATTAATCACATGATCACATTGTGATTGATTTACATGACTCTGGTTCATGCGTTCTCAAACATAGAAGTGATGCTTTGAAACTGTTTTATTTTTATTTTAACTGTGTCTGTGACAGGCCCTAGACTCTCCAGCTAATGAGGTCCTTGTATCTCCTATTTGTACCACTAAGAGAAAGTTTGGTATTTTGTCAGCAGTGGTGCTCCAAAGTGACTCTGTGGACCTGGAACTTTGAACTGTGGAAGCTTCAACGTCCTTCTAAGCAACATCAGCTTTCTGTTGCTACATTGTTTTCAGTCTCATTTAATCTTAAAACCTCTCATCTCTCTGTTCCAGGACATGTCAGGGGGTCGTCGACGGATGCTGGCGCGCTCTGCATCGGAGGAGAGCGCAAGTGACCTGAGTTCCTCGCACTCTCCTGGAGACACCTTGCCGTGGAACCTCCCGAAACACCACCGCGTCAAACGCTCCAAGTCTGCGTCTGGAGACGTCCTGGATCCTGCAGAGAGAGCAGTCATCCGTATCGCAGGTGACAGGCATCACCATGGAATATTACTGCACTTTTGCATTGGTTGCAGTTATACACAGTCATTATCTTATGTTTGTGTATTCACGCACAGAATCCTTGAGAAATGAATTACCAGGGGCCTTTGAAACCTCAGGTCACATGACCAAACACTACCAAGGGAAGCTAAACAGAAGGGCGCAGACAGTGGTCCCGTGGGCTCCTGGGGCCTCTCAGAGAATACAGCACAAACTTTTCACTAGGGCCCCTTATCGCATACTGCTGTATTTCTTGATTTAGACATAGGGTATATTATACCACTTTTAATCTTTGCTATTTAAATACTGTTAACATTTTTAAAAATGTTAAACTATATTTCAATTCAAATTTAAATGATCCGGCCCTGCTTTAAAGGAGTTTGGTGCGAGGTGTAGCAATGTGTTTTGTTATATTTGCTGTCTAACACACACAAAGTAAACGTGTGTAATCTATTCAGTGTGGTTACAGGCAGCGTTGAGATCACAGGTCATACTTGCCTGGCAGGTGTTTGTTTGATGTGGCATTGTAGTTCCTTTTAAGGCGGACCCACTGCTGTTTTCTTATGTTTGCTTACAGTAATCTTTTGTATTAAATAGCAGTGTGTCAGTCAGTTGTGTTAGGGAGAGAACAAGACACTTCTTCTGGAGATCTTTAACTGTTGGGTTTAGGATCTTAAAGGAAGCAAAGCAACACCAATCGTTCTGAGTTTCCTGTTTTCACAGGTTTTATACACAAGTAGAGTGTTTATAAGGCGGTAAGATTGTACCTCTGTGACTGCATGCTGCAATAGGGTTGACTCAGCAGTTATTGTGTGTGAGGGTATAACAGACAAAACACACAGGCTTACTATTGGACAAGGGTGTGGTCGGAGCACTGCAGTGCTGTTGTCATCATCTGCAATTGTTCCTCTGCTCTGAAACCTGCACACTGAGAGGATTCGGTCCCAAGCAAGCAAATGAACAAGTTTCAGCATTTCTGGGTGACCGATGTGCAACAAGAATTCTAATTCTAGATTAATCGGAACAGGTGAATTCATAATAGATTCACCTGCAGTGCATTTGTTTGTTCAGATTGTCTTAATATGCATTCTGGGATGCGGTTCAATAAAAATAATACCATGTGACTCGGACCCGATACCTTCGTGTTGCTAGTGCTTTGCTGTACATGTTATGCTACAGAAACATATTCATTGTCCCTATCAATAATGATCTCAACACACTGGATTAGCACAGGATGTTGAGGTAATGGCATTATCTGAACTTCGCTGCCATCCTGTGGCGGTAAATTGGCAGTGTGGAAATGAGCTGCGATGCAAATCGAATCTGTTCGGGCCCCTAACTCCACTATGTCTTTGAATTAATATTAGAAGGTTTCTTAGCTGCCAATCTTGTGGTGGGGTCCAGGTTTCACATGCGAGCCTCCAGCTAGTGTGTGAGCCCTGCACAATGTTCTGGAATGTCTGGAATGTGACTTGTATGGACACCAGAGAAAGGTGAGAAGGATTTTTATGAGCTTCATGGTCAGGCAAGCATAACTAAATCCGTCCGAGACTGAACTGGCGGGGTGACAGTGAGCTGTAGTTACCAGACACAAGATAATAAATTTAACCCAAAATAGTAATAATAATAATGTCAGCCCTGCCTTATTAAACTGAATAATACAGACAGTACCATGGTTGTATGATACAACATATTATGTAATAATTGGTCAGAGATATAGATTTCTTGTAACTGGTAGATCATGGCGCTGGCAACGGCCATGGGTTCGAGTCCCATGCATGTACTCATAAAATACTGGTTTGAGTAAAAATATTAGCTCAATGCATAAATGATAAAAGTATCATAATATATGCACTGCATATTCTCAATACCATTCTGGTGTAGAGAGACAGTCCTTTAAACTTATAAACTGACTCACCTGTGAGATGTGGAGGGAAGGAATTCAGCTCCAGAACTTCACACCATCACAGAGAAGCACAAACTGATTAGCAGTTCCCCCACAGACTTTCAGAGAGCTGTATTTGATATCCGTGTCTAATTCAGCAGTTAACAGCCAAACCACCTGCTAAACCACAAATACACAACCTGTTATTTCCAAAGTATCAGTTCCCATTTTTTAAAGTTGTCTCAAAAATAATACGTTTTTTAATGATGTGAAGAAATGGAGCTTTTTATATTTTCATCCTAAATCCTTCTGATTGTCTGTGGACAAATCCAAAACCTTTAGAGAGCAAACCATGATGGATGAATTTTTTATGGTTTTCTATGAATAGCCCACAGATTTATATTCAGCACGTTCCCAGACCTCAAAAATCCAGTGAATTCTTGACTGATAGGCCAGATAGCTGAACATCGTACCTTCAAACATTCCGTTTAGACGGAATTTTGAGGTAATTCAGAGAAAGCCGTCAGCACGGTTTCACGTTAGTCAATATTTTTACAATTAATATAGTATTTATAATCGCTGATTTTATGTGTTAGATAGCAACAGTGTAGAAGACAAAAGCTGTTGTTATGTGCAGCTAATCGAAAGCGGACCGAAAGACCCTCAGAACTGAGTGTAGCTGTTATTTTGTATATTTAAAGAAAATGTTTTAATTTTTAATGATATGTGTAAAAGGTTATTCTTACTGATACCACATGGTGTCACTAGTTCAAACTGTCTGTGAAAAATGTGGTTTAGATGTCACACTTTCAGGCTTGTACAGGGTTTCCAGGTGTTGCACTAATCTTTGTTTTTACCTTATAGCAGACAGTAAGCTTAACCAAGTGTAAGTGCTGGAGTGTAGACAAGTTAAAGCTCCTCTGTAGCTTTCATGAACCTAGGCAAACATCCCTCATCTCACACTATTTGTGTTGTGAATGACAACACAACAATATGTGCATGAATATTACCTTAAATTCAGTGCCTTGTTGTGCATTGGTTGTTTTTTGTGTTGTTTTCTCCAGTAGGCAGTAAAACAAGTGAAAATGAGTGGAAAATGACTTTCATCCAATAGATCTGCAGATTCATGGGGTTGGGCTCTGGTGATTTGGTCCATTAAACATCTGCTTTGCAATGCCTTAGCATCATTTAATTTAAGTTAATGTCAAAATCTAGTACTTTTGTTTCTGCACTCGTTTCAGCTGCTTTGATGAATCCAGTTTTAAAGAATACTGTATGTGTTTTTAAGGTGAAATTAGTTCCCTCGGTCCCTGACAGATTCATCACTTATTGTCTGTTTTTATTCTTCATTTGGCAAAGTTGCACAGAATGCATATAGATCAGTCATGATTAAACGATTGCAGAAGATTTGATGGAAGACAGCCGAGCAGTTTCATGCAGGATTGTTGGATTTTTGAACACCTCAACTCCCTACAAAGTTAACAGCGCTTGGTTTGACATTTTATGGCCCCTGAAGCAAAAACTATTTGCAGTAGTTTGAGAAAGAGTTTCTCAATGACATTAAACATGTCAAAAACTGACAAGCTTTATCCAGGATATTGGAAATGTGCTGGAGGTTTGATGCATTTTGGCCACCCTGGGAATGCTCATAATGAGGGCACATCTGGTTTAGGGGATTTCTTATCGTAGTGGGTGCGGTTTTCCCCCTGGAGACCTTTGGGGGGGGGTTTGAGTTGTTTTTAAGATGGCTGAGAGGCATCAAATGTAGCTGCTGGCAGCTTGACTCATTTATCAGAGAGGCTGTAAGAGGGAGAATTGCTCACACCCACTTCATGCTTTAAAAGGTAATTGCTTTTATGCACGATAAAATTGTTCTGTTGCTCCGCCCCCATCCTGCTGCTCAGTTTCCTCCTGGGACAGAATGAAGGACCTGCTTGGAAGGGCTTTAGTTCCTCACCTCCTTTCATTTCTTTCATTCTTTTTCTCTCCCCCCTCTCTATCTTTCTTATTTCAAGCTAATGATATTTTGTACACAATGTGGGAGATGTTTTGAGTGAGATGCAGTGAGGAGTTTTTGACATTTCACTGTATTTGGAAGTGCAGGCAAACTCACACACATAGTTGCCGTTGTGTCTGGAAGCCAGTGTGTGTATTGTAAATCTTCTGCTATTGACTTCTGCAGGAAGTTAATACTTGTCACACTTTATCAACATCTCAACAATTTAGATTTGATCTTCTCTGGAAAATTTCCTGGCAACCACATAGCAACGTACCAAAA
>JAZGTJ010016706.1:0-12507 GCA_036877575.1 Botia almorhae
TTGTTGCGGTCTAAACTTGGGCTTTTAGACAATAACAACTTTGGTTTCTCAAATTTCCAACGTATTACTGTTTTCTTAAGGTGTTAATAAAGTTATTATTGGAATAAGGTATGTGGAACTAATAATGCGTGTTTATCTCACCAAATGTTTTTAAGTTCAGATGACGTACAATTGCCTGCATTGTATTTTATTGTGTTCAGTTGTGTCTTTAGTAACAATATTTAGTTGCTAATACATGATGTCAAACAATAAATATTGTTCCTATAATTCAACGTATATCCTGTATCTATAGGCTATAGTCCAGTAGGTGGTGCTGTGAGGAAAAACTAGGAAAGAACTACCCATTCTGTATTAGTTATCGCTGTTAAAATTTATCATCACATGTATTTATCTCCTCATTACATTCAACTGTAAGACCAGCTTTTTACACCACAATACATTATTTTAGGTTGTGTTGTTTTTTTTAACTTACATCTGAGTTTATATTCAGAAAACACACTAAAATGGAAACATATTCTGGTCGTAAGGTGTTCGTTATTAAACGTACAGTTCTTTAAACCTCTTGTAAGGAAATACAAACTGCAACATTGATTTCAGATTATGGAATAGAAACATGGAAAGTTCTGTTTAGACTGGCAAGAACATTGTCTGTATTATCTATACTGACCAGCAAACCATTGTTTTGAGGGAACTAGTTAAATGTATTAATTATAACTAATTAGAATTGTAAGGTCAAGGATGTTAACTTTACAAAGGTTTAATACACCATTTTTATTACAAAAGAAATCACCTTGACCAAAGAAATATCTAGTAGTAGTCTAATAGTCTAAATAGAATTGAAAAAGGTAACAAATTTTGGGTAGAAAACAATTACCATCTGTTTACTATGAAATTACCCTTCTAACCCCTAAACTCTAAAACAGAATATAACTATATATACAAATTCAAGGTAACTGTACATGTGTTTCATAAGCATTGATTTGACAATTTCATACAGATCACAGGTCAAAAGTGCTTACCCACACGTTTAAACCACACTGGTTTGGACAGCGGTGCTGCCCTCTATAGGTAGTTTTTGTAAATGCAATTAAATCAGTTCAAATAGCTGAAACCTAGCTCTGTAAATAACCATTCAATGGCAAGCGTTTTAAATAAATATATAAATATAATTAAAGCTACAGTAAATGCCCCTGTGTTGCTGTCAATTAAAGCAGCCAATACTGTTAAAATATCAGATTAAAACGTAAACAAAAAAGTTATTAATTCAAAATATATAGCCATACATCACACATATAGTATATATAAGTAAAAGTATACAGTGCATTAGCAATTAGCTTTAGAGTCTTTATATTCATCAATGAATGGAACTGCATGTGATCCAATGTGACCAGCATGGCCCATTACAGATTCACACCCTCACATGAAGGATGCCGGAGACAGAAAGATGTTGAATATGACAGCAAATAAGAGGAATGCAATGTATCCCACAATGCACATCCAGAAGCGTGGATCTTTCAGGAGCTCTTTACTGTAGTTGGTGAAAAACACATAACCGATGGTCATGCCTGCCACTCCACCGCCAATGTGAGCCACAAAAGAGACCTGACAAAGCAAGGAAAGGATACATGACCTACTGCATTAAAATAATAAAATCTAACCTTGATTTATTATAAGAGACCTATTCAAGACAAGTATCAGCATATCATCATATATTGATTAAGAGCAAATTCTTGTAGTTAAGCCCGTATGTTAAGCCTGTAGCCCAAAGCATTGTAACCGAGCTGGAACCAAACCAGGTATTCTGGTTTTCCGTTTCCAGAGGGAACTAATGCAGTTAAAAGAAAATCCTTTGACTTAAATGACAGGAAGTTTCATTTACATGTTATGATTCTGAATCTTTCTAATGCAGAACAAGAGAGAAGACAGAGTCTCACCTTCATGGCATTGTCGTGGACAATGAATCTTCTGTAAAGAGCAAAGCCAACATCTGTCCCAACTGGAAGATAATAAAATCTTTATTATTAACCCAGTATGAGGCAATACGTCAAGACTCAATGCTCAGCTTATGCAGTTGTCAACAACAGATGTTGAAAATGATGTCAATAGTGGAGCTGAACATGAAAATACACGACATACCAATCAGGACAATGAATAGGATGCGAAACACTCCTAAAAGTGAAATCATCTCCCTGAAATTCTATAAGAACAGTAAACTTCAGTGTTTGGGTGTGTGGATATATCATTTGAATTAGGATTGTATTAGAATATATACAGCCCAGCTAAAGTTACTAGAAATCTACTCACCACCACAGCATTCATAAAGTAACCGCCCATGAGGGCATAAACACCACCCGAGGCGCCCACCAGGGCACTGTGAGGATCAAAGATTGAGCTGGCGAGAGATCCTGGAAGTGGGGTCAGACATTTCAGTGTTTTGTGAAACATAAACCCAGCTAACAGTGAACGTTCACAGAACGATGGCTAACATTCTCCCAAAGTTCTTTTAATGTTATCAAAAAAATGTTTGCAGTACTGTTGGTTCAACTTTTTAACATTATATATCATGCATCAAAAACGTTATTCTTCATTTGTCAGTGGAACGTGTAAAAACAGAATTAAAAACATTTTGAACGTTCCTAGAACATTCAGAATAACATTTTTAAAGTTTCTGTTCCTTAATAGAAACGCTAGGAAAACATTCTTACAACCTAAAATTGTTAGCTGGGAAGAAGAGATAAAAGTGTGTGACTGAAGAAATCAAACTCTTAACTAGGCAGTTAACTAGATTTAACAACCACAAAAACATGCTACACTGGAGAAGTTACATTTAATGACACATTGTATGTTCTGAACAAAATACTATATATACTATACTATACTATACTATACAATAATACTATATAATAATATACTACCTAGCAAAAGTTAAAGAGAACACACTCATTATGACATACTATTTTGTAAAGTGTATGACATCCCATAATATCCTAGACATAGTATGACATCTAACCTCAGTATCTCGATTAGAAGCTATACAGACTGATTATACATGTCAAAGCCTACCTGCAAGGACCCCAGCCATGTAGACCATGCCTACTTCAAATCCCTTATGCACCAGCTCCAGGGGAATCCCCAGCAGCAGCTGCATCAACAGGTTGCCCAAAATGTGTTCCACCCTGAATGAAGACCAAATCAAATCAAACACCAATTCCACGACTGTCTGCCCTAGAAATCAATCAAATTTGTCAAACCACAAGGAAAAGTTTATTATGAACTTTTGAACATGTCATTCTTTTAGGGACGTTTCCCATCATGCACTCCTATAAGCCAAAAAACTGCTTTTTAAGGACAACTTGTCTTACGATAGAAAGTCATGCTAAAATTGAGGAAAATGGCTAAAAGTGGCAAAATCTCTCACCCAGCGTGCACAAACATGTAGGATATAAACCTCCACGCCTCCTCTCGAAGTTCAGGTTTGTAGGTGAGAGGACTCTCCCAGATTCCCGTACCTAAAGTTATCCACTGCTTCTGGGGCTTCCATACCGCGTAGTAGATAAACACAGCCAGCTGTCACAAGTTGCACAAGATTTTAAACTAGGAAATAATGCACACACTAACACCATCAATCCAGAGTACAATTCATGTACCACTTATGTTGAAGTCTTGCATCATGGAGCCTAAAGGAGATCTGGAGGATAAACTAAAGCAGGGGTGTCAAACTCAGCTCCTATAGAGCCAGTGTCCTACAAAGTTTAGCTTCAACCCTAATTAAACACATCTGATCAAGGTCTTCAGGATTACTAGAAACTTCCAGACAGGTGTGCTGGAGCTGGTTGGAGCTTAACTCTGCAGGACACTGGCCTTCCAGGAGCTGAGGTTGACACCCCCACACTGAAGGAAACACTCAGACAAATACTGGTAGGAAACAGAGGCACTAAGATTCAGGGCAGCATGTCTTGGTAGCAAAAGAAAACAACAGGCAAATTGGCACAAAACCACGCGTGACGTTCCTAAGCTAGTACAGTTACTAAAAAGTACAGAATGTTGCGCTTTGTTTCAGCGTCATTCAATTCTACTATAGGAAAAAAGGTTTTGACAAATTTAAGGCAAATGTCCGTGGAAAAAAGGTAAAAATGAATTGTGTGTAAATAATAACATGCAGAAACAGTGATTGAGGAAGGATTGACTATTTGTCTAGCAGGAGACCATTTCGTTTCTTTATATTCAATGTGCTGATTTTCAGTGACTAGTGTAATATTCATGGAAACCGATGAATCTGACTTTTTAAACATTGTGGCTAAGACTTGCCATGAAGGAATGGAGAAGTGGAAGATTCTCTGAATAGAGTCTCAGTTCTTTAAAAAAAAAACATAACCAAACTATAAAACACGCTAAAATTAATGGAAATTTACTGGTTGCTGTGCGCAGTTGTTCCTAAAGCAGACTAAAATGTATACTTTAAAAAATACACACAACACTTCTGTAGCTTTAAAGTGTTTGATATGCTTTTTACCTATCAAACGACTGTTTAATTAATCAGATCACCAGAAAAATGTTCATTCCAGTGACATAAAGAAAAGTTTGATGTTTTGATGATACCTCCGCTATGCTGACTAGGATGATGAAGATAGGCGGCGGGCAGCAGTTCGCTCGCTCCAGATACGTCTCTCGTAGCTCCTCGGGGAGCATAAGAAAGTTAGAGACTTTCTTATGAAACTTCTCTGCTCTCCGTCCTCTTCTCCTTTGGTTCGGACGATTTTCACCTTCATCGTCCCTCTCCACTGGAAAGGTGTCTTGCTCTTCAACGTCATTTTTGTCCATTTCTGGCTTGGCTTGTTTCAGCTTTATGGAAGATTATAATTTGATTCTCACCACCAACAACTCATCATCAATAATTCTCATCGGTTATTGTAGTTCTTCGCAAAATAATATGGAGAGTATATATTGTACATTCAAAACCTATATTTTACACGTATCATTTAAAGTAAAAAAAAATGTGTTTTGATATTGTTTACAGTTATTACAGCATATTTTAAGACCGGGAAGGTTTAAATTTACTCTCTTCCGGAGTTGTTCGGTTTTCCTACATAAACAAACTCATCCTGTCTGGACTGGTTTACGAGAATACTACACGCTTTTTTATGGAAACGCTTCAAAATATTAAAGGAAAACCGCACACGTTCCGTGTTTGTGTGAGATATATTAACATTCTTTTATTAAAACAAACATAACCCAAACAGATCTGATTCTTGAAATGCGGTGGTAGCCTATATCGAGCGTGCTTTCACAAGTTTTTAAAGTTATTAAAAAAAACAGCTGCTTTTATTAAAAAAACCCATTAATATGTATTTAAGTATCTGCAAAGAAAGGAACAAACATACCTTCTGATCGTCACCTCTCACGCGAGTACAGAAGATTTCTCAAAGCACGCTCATTAATGTTGACCAAAGCACCAGCGAAATAAACTTGTTTTGAAATATTTCGAGCACATTTAAATGAAGTACATTCACAAATAACGAGACTCCCACGAACCCAAAGCGTTCTCCCTGGACAATAATTACAGTTCCATCCAGCTTTTCCGGTTCCAGTCTTCCTTCCTCTCGTTTGTAACTGGACGGTCTGTAGTTTGGTTTTGTTTACTTTAATGACACAAACATCGACCTCTGACCCGACAATGTTTTCTAAACTCTCTACCTGCGTTCATCGCCATTTGTTTTAAGTGGTCAGTGTGCCAAAACTGCGCGCAACCCTGCACGACCGCTTTTTGGTCCAAATAATTAACACTACTAATTACACAGTATTGCCAAAGACGAAGCTGCGCGAATAAATTGGAAATAAATTGAAGCCACCTATTAAGACCAGAAGAGGGCGACATAAATTCAAAAGTCCCCGTGCATTCATACTCAACATATAAGTAACGCATTCATCGAAATAAATGCAAGAACAAAGCAAGACGTCTGACTTACAGATCTTTAATTGGTCAAAAAAGAAAAGAATTATGGAGAGTTAAAAAACATACTGAGGAAAGGAGAGTCTGATATATCTGCTGCAGGACATCTTTATACACAGAAGATCACATTAGCCAAGCTTTTTACAGCGGTAGTTTGAAATCTTTTCCCCACATTTTTTTAAACAGATTAAACTTGCATCTAGATATGCATGTCTGGTGTTGGGCCATCGGTAACAGGTTCAGCGGAAAAAACGAGTTAAATGTGGACAGAACATGGCGCCCAAGCGTTTAATGGGAGAAAGAAAACAAAAGTAAAATAAGGTATTTTTATAAATGAAACGAAGAGGGCTGGTTCCATAGCAACCAGATTCTGACTGGTGGTTAGTACCATTCTTCAAGATACATCTGTTAATCAAAGAGAAAAACACGAATACATCAGCGTTTGGACAAAGATGGCACTAATTGTAATAATAATACTAAGAATACCAAAATACTAATAATTATTGATAACAATGGAATATTACAATAAACAAACGCTTTACAAGAGAGCAGACTAACAAGCTCTAGCAGGCAAGGTTAAGACACTTACAGCTTGCGGGCCTGGTGCCATATCTTCGCATAATCTGATCCTGTGTGAATTTCACGAAGGACTCGTATTGTTCTTGAAAAACACAAAGACATTAAGCACGTTAAGAGCGATACCAGCATTACTAACACAGGACAGTTGTGTCCCTAGAATATGAGGTCACATTTACTCTATTAACAGAACCAATAATGTTTCAAATTCTTTTCAATTTTTTTTTATTTACATTTTATTACAGACATGTTGCAAATTAAAAAAGGCACAAACTGTTGGGACAGCAGCAGGTATCAGATGAGACAGCACTGCGTTATACCTGCCAGCTTTGTGTTTAGTATCTGTTCGTACTCTTCACGGATCTTCTCCTCGTGGTCTTTGATAAGGCGCTCGCACAAATAGCCCACCTGCCTCAGTGTGAAGAGCGGCTGATCCTTCTTCAAAGATGAGGCACCTACAAACAAGCACACGCAGACTGCCGTCAATGTACAAACACGACTGCTGAAGCATTTGTGCATGATACGCTTTAAAATAGCACATATTAATGTTTACCTATGTTCTAACAGCAATAGATCACTTGGACACTAGCTGATTATTAAAAAGCGTTTCCCATGGTCACACACATACACATAAGATCCATGCATTACACATGCTGTGAGACTAAACCAACATCGACACAAACGGCAGCTTAGACAGAAACAACAGCTATTCTACAAATAGCTATTTTACTTGCACCTGCATTTACGATTTAAAATTAATCGGTAAACGGTTGCTGATGAAATGACAACGTATGTGTACAAGTCCACAGCTGTAATAATACACAAACTAGAGATGCAAGGAGCCATTTTAGGGACTATAAATACTTTTAGTTCATGAAGATCTCACGCTTCTTTGGTGTCACAATGATGCATTTTTTTGGCTAATGCAGCAGGGATGTGCATATCTTACAGAAGAAATTGCAAAACCAGAAATATTGCAACACTTGCAATATGAACCTGTGGTTACATTGCTCATGCAGATACTTTTAAGGCAATACAACAGAAGCAATGCATCTGCAATTAAAACACAGGATGAATACACTAATATTTAACATATACATTACAGTTCTCTAGAATGCTTGATTGCAATGAGTAAATTATTAAGTTATTTAATGACATGCATGCATTCTGCAGACAAATAGGTTTTTAAAATGACAAAAAACAAAACTGAAAACCATCCAACTGCTTGTTGTCCTAGTAACAGGTTTCCTACATAGCGGAGTTACTTCCATGTCACACTATGGTCTCCCTCCACCCAAAAATAAAGCAATTTTCAACTCACTACTTCAGCTTTTCTTTATTTGACCATTTGGCATCACACTGGGTTCTTAATCATGCTGTACAGGTTTAGTTTGCAATAATGACCAGCAGACTATACATAATTACTTACAAATACACATATATAAACAACCATGAGGGTTTGTTCATTAATGCATATTTTAAAGGGAAAGCATTCCCCTTTATTAAACAAAAATAAACAAATGATTAAATGTGGATTGGAATTTCAGTCAAATATAGTTCAACTGTTAAACGATCAGTGCTTTAAGCAGCACAGTGGACATTAGGCTTTTGAGCTACTGACCTGTGGGGGAGTTTGGTGAGGTGAGGGAGGGGCTGGAGCTCTGAACATCACTGGAACTGCAGGGCTCGGTCTGGTTAAAGGCCCCTTCCAACTGCCGTCGCCTCTGATAGCGGCTATACTCCTGACGAATGTTCTGGAAGATTTGCTCTGTTGGACCAGACAACAACGAGAAGAGAGTTGAAGCAGGATAGGTGAAACATTTTCATTACGCTGGCTAAAAACCTCTGCACATTGTGACAGCAATCATTAAGTGGTCTACATATATTTCTATAAATATATACCATCTGTGGAAGGGGCTTGGCCATAAAACGTTCAATCATTGCATTTGGTCCGAATGCAATGATAGAATGTCCGACTTGCCTGTCGAACTATGTATGCGCTTGTGTTGGAGGAGGCGTGGCTTGGGGGAAGCACTTAAAGGGACGGAAAAAAATTCACCTACTCTACCTTTAATAACCTAAAAAGTCCAGGTCTTTTGCCTAAAACCCCTTTTGGACATACCTGTCTTTAGCAAAAAACTAAAGACTCTAAAAAAACACCAACGTTTAATCACCTTTAATGAATAATAATGAGGTGGAGAACAAAAAAACTTGACGTGTTTTTTTAATCACTGTCATTGCTTCAGTAACCACACGCACAATACACAGAGGATATCCTGCTTTCAGAACCAGTCCCATGACAAATGAACACAGAGGGTGTAGATGAAGTTTCACTTCAGTTTTATAAGCAGCCACAATAACACTCCATGACACTGAGTCATGACAGCCAATTCGGACATACGAAGAAAGAAAAAAAGGATGCTAGTATCATTTGGCTTTTTGGTGGAGCGGACTTATTTCTAGAAGCTGAATCTAGGTGACTAGATTGTAATGTGGAGGGACTGGGTGGGGGGCAAAACAAATAGGAACTCCTTGAGCTTATTTCTAAAAAACTGGGTTGGGTTTAGTCCTCAGTCTTAATCTTCACCACCAGCAGACAGACAGCTCACAGTATGAACCAGCAAAATGGCTTCTGTGGGTTTAATGATTTAAAAAAGTTTTTTAATGATTTAAAAAACGTTTTCATATCTTAATTTATCAAATAAGACGGTATTGTATTGAATAACTGCCTTAGGTGAATGATAAGTAGGTCATTTAAAGGTTGGGTGGAGAAAAACAGCTATTTCTTCAATCCCACCAAGCAAACAAGATGACACGCACAACATGTATATGTGGAGACTGAATCACTTATCTTGGGTGTGAAGCTCAAGGTTTCCCTTATTTTAGCATCTGCCTTCAGCTAGAGGTAAAAAGAGGGTCATTTCAGGGGGTGCCAGCTACTCTATCTTGATGCTAATGCATTCCAGCAACGTATGCAGTGTGGCTATAATCCAGTAAAGGGCCTCACTGCAGAAGAGACTTCCTGTATTTACAATGCAGCTCACATTTGATTGGCTTTTATTTATTTAAACACAGGAAGGCTTGTTGTGTTCCATAAAAGGGGTGTTATGGGGGCTCAATCATAATCATGCAGGAGTGTTCACTCTAGATATTAGTTTAAGAAGCTGAGATTCACTTAAAACAACTTTTAAAACCTCTTTCTAAGGCTTTGTTAAATGTGGCGTAAATGGCGTCACTCCAACCATACAAAAGCTTTAAAAACATTTTAAACATCAGCTACAGAATGATTTTGACGGTTCTGACAGCCTATGGGCAACACAAGCCGGCGTAAATGACAGGTGAACCTCCTCGCCCACTGCTGGCAATATCAAATGCTGCCAAATGCCGAGACTGGGTCCAACAGGTTACCTAGCAACCGTAACCTTATATGGCCAAACCAAGCAATCAATCACAGTGGCTTCCTGAGAAGTGATTCTACACTCAAAACCACAGAACAGGGATAACACGACTACAATGGAGGTGTGGGATGAACTGGACTTGGGGGAGGGGGTGTTATGGGTGTGCAGAGATGGGGCGTCTAATTCTAAGGGAATTTAAAAACCCCATACTGCCAGGAAGTGCCCCCAAGCTGGGGTCTCATGCCTGGGGTATGTTAGCACAGGATGCAGGTATTGCTTTGTTTGAAATTGGCGAGTATTGTCTCAAAAAAGCAATTCTGGGTGATTTGAAACATTCAGACTTTTAATTTAAAAAAAACAAGTGAAAAAACAGATGAAAGATTGTGTGGTCAACCGAAGACATAAATCTAAATGAGGATGATACTGAGTGTTTTTCCATTGAAAACAACAGGGTATGTGGTCCAAGGCAAAACTATACCAAACGTGGTATTAAAAGGCAGTCACACTCCTGCGGTATTTATGATTTTCCAATCAGTCACTGATTTGACAGGCAAACCCAGCACTCAAATTTATGATGTGGACCAAAATGCAAAAGTTTGCTCTCACGTTAGTGCACTCAAGTTTACTGTCGTAATTTATGTCGCTCACGGTTCACTAATCTATTAACAGTGGCGCCACTGAATCTATAAATGTAATAAAAGCTGCTACCGCTTTACAAGCGGTAAAAGCGGCATTTGGGCGGGTTCGGTAAGAGTCCATAAAAATCGTATCAAAGCAGTACAGCGATTACAGATTACGTATAAAGGGGGGGGGGCACCTTACAAAAAGCTGTTGCTTTAGGGAATATCTGCATTTTCATATATATTTATTCATAAATAACTTATTAAATACAATATTTACACCTTTTTGTTTAAATATTTAATCTTAAATCATGGCGATGCACGCTTACTGTGGTCCATACACCCCTTCCTCTTTGTCTGGACAAACTGGCTGATAAACTAACTCGGCTTAGGACACGCGTTAACCACCCCAGGCATTTGTAGATAAGCATTTTCATGGGTATTGTTTTCAACACTAATGGTCGATGACTGTGTCCGCACTAAGCCACGGGAGTTAAATGAAGCTCTGTGTCAGCTAGACTGTATTAGAGGCCGCTTTCAGCCTAGCTAGTCGAGCTCAAAACAGCTATTCATCCAAACTGCGTAACTACCTACAGTCCAAACCAACCACTACTATATTATCGATTTGGAAACAGCGTTAACAATTCAAATAAACACTCGAGGAAGCTTGACGAAACATTACATGCACTGACTGTCCAAATATCCACTAGCTGGTTAGCTGAGATTAAACAATCCCCCATCCCCTCCTCCCCGTCATACCGACGGTAAATGTCGGTCTTTCTCACCTGGAGTTAGCCTGTGTTCTCCTCCCATGGACTGGGGCGACATCGAGTGTGCTGGGCTCTCTGTTGGCGGGCGAAGGCTGCACCTCTGCGGGGAAGGAGTAGTCTGAGTCCCCGGTAGAGGATTGCACCTCCTCCGCTTGGGGGACTGCGGACTGAGAAGGGCCTCAAACTCCATAGATCGTTTCAACGTCGCGCCACAAGCCATGGTCGCTGAATTATCGATCCAACAAACAAACCAAACGACAAAATAACACGTTTCAATCACAAAATGTCGTCGAATTACCGTCCTATTTCTCCCTTTTCGGGTTTTTGTCGTTAAGCTTTGTACTGTACCGATGACTCCCCCTGCGTTCGCACACCGGTTTAAACGCCAAGACCAAGATTTGTAGCGAAAATGCTAAAACGGCACCGTCGAGGACTGTACCATTCCTAAAGAGGTGGGGATGTATTACAAATAGCCTTGTTTTATCGCAAATAATACGAATTAATATTTCGATGAGTTAATTATCAACAATAATAATAAAATTAGTATGCATTTATATCAACCATATTTTAAATAATTGCATGTTTTATTAGTGAGGTTGCTACAGTGGTGAGCGTTCCCACCAGTGAGTGGAGGTTTGTGTAAGTGCCCGGTCTTCAGTCTACAGTTTCCAGTGACGCGAATATTACAAATCACAACGATTAATGGAAGTGAAATTCATTTATTATTCACTGATTTATGCTTACCAGCATTGACAGGCCTTTTGCTCCGACTTATATATGTGACTTATATGCTTTAAGAAATGAAAGCTTTTCACTTCAATTGACATTTATTTTTATGACGCTTTTCACAATGTATAACGTTTTCAAAACAGCATTGCAGGAAAAAAACGTCTTCTTTATTATACTGAAAACTTACTTGAAGTGCCATTTAGTTTTTAAAGCCATTTAAAAAGTAGTTAAAAAAACTTTTTATAGGGCCATTTAGGATTATTATACTTACATACTATCTTATAGCTACACATTACCAAGATAAAAAACAATATATTAATGTATTGCGTATAATAAATAATATAATTTTAAAATATTCAAATATTTCTATATGTCATATACTATTATATACTATATGAAATTTCTTAATTTAAACCAATTTATAATTTGAGCAACATTGATCTCATATGCCCATATTACAATCA
>JAZGTJ010016707.1:0-12506 GCA_036877575.1 Botia almorhae
TATATAAAGTGTACTAATGATGGTCTTCACAAAACTTATTTTTTATGTTTTGTTACAGTGGTTGTATTGGAGTGCAGTTTTAGAAAATGACTTTGATATCTTTTTATATTTCATCTGTGAAACATTTGTATTGGTACGCCTGCTGTACTACAATTGCCGCTTTTTATTAAAACTTTTACCAGGTGATTTGTGTCTTGTTTTCATAAACTTTAAAAACGTTGACTAATTTTGCACTGTTCATCGGCTGTCCACTAGGGGTCGTATCAGGTCTAATAATGCTCGGAAAGATTACCCTCAATGTATGTACCACGATACAGACCTGTTTAATTTTTTGTATTAGTAGTAATTGTAAATAATTGCAATTTAATTATTATTCTACAAATATTGTTTCCCTATACATTTGCAGAGATATTAGATATACAGATGCTCACGCTAAAATTTCGTGATAACCAACAATTTCATTAATGACCCCAAACAAAACAAAGGCAAATATTAATTTATCGTAAAATATTTTTGTTTCTCAACCATTCATTGAAGTTTAGCGTGATAGGAAATGTAAAAAACTGACGTAAAATCTATTAAATTGACATTAAACGAGATTTCTCATGTAGCTTTTAAAAAAATGTTGAGGTGATATACTTATAAATAATAATTGAGTTATGCTGAAGTTCCTGGCGTAAAACCACGAATAATTAAAATGTATTTGCCTAAGGTTTGGAAACGATATTAATTTAGTAATTAAAATATACTAATTAATATAATTAGTATATAAAAATGTCCATAATTTTAGTATATATTACTTAAATAAAATTAAACCGATCATGCACAACCTGACTGATACATTAAAAAGTAAATTCTGTTCTCTGTAATAATAACAACATAAATTTAGTGTACATAGAAATATAAACAAAAAGTGGAAATAAATTTTGAAACATTTTTAACATGCCCTGTAATTCTGCCAGGAATTTTAATTCCTAGTTATGTGCACCTAAATCAGAGCTGATGTATGAGGTTAGACATTATTGTATTTATACAGCTTCCTCTACCTCCCTCTTCCTCTCATCCAAACCTCCTGCCAGCATGAGAATGTAATTAACCCAGAGGAGAGAGCAGGACTGTGGGCATCATCGCCCCATCCACCACAGGACGCCCATTACTGTGACTGGTGGAGAAAAGATGTAAGCGAGCCCTTCTGCTGTGCGTGTGTGTGTGTGTGTGTGTCCGTTAGAAACCGTTGGAGGGTGTAATATTGACTGGGAGGAGTCAGACACTGTGATTTGTAGATGCTTTGATGGATGATTCCTATATGTGAATGAGGGAGGACGTGTGTGGGAGATTGTACGACTCCTTTTTTCAGAGCTCTTCCCAGGAGGAGAGAAATGGAGAGGGGACTGTAAAAACAGACTGTGGTAGAACCACAGCACAAAGACTAGAGCAAAAACCAGCCGGTGGAGAAGAAAACTGCCAAGTGTAATATTTAAAGCCAGTGTTCTTGTGTTTGAGGCTTCTGTGAACTGTTTTTCTTTACTTTTGGTCTTTTTTTTACTTTGATAACTTTTGCTTTGTGTAAAATTGTTTATGTAGGGGAAATTCCAGTTATTAAAGATAAGAGATTAAAAACATTGGGCTGTGGTTTGGAAATGCTAATCAGGACTGGTTTGTGGATTTGGGGTGCACTGAGCACCCTGCTTCTCGTGGGTCACTGTGAGGCGTGCCCACCCCACTGCTCCTGTACGGGCACCACTGTGGACTGCCATGGACTTTCCTTTAAGAACGTGCCACGAAATATACCAAAGAACACAGAAAGACTGTAAGTATCTTGTGAAAGTGTGTGAAATGATATTTGTTTTGTTTGTACTTGTGTACATTCTTTAGTCACAGTTTTGGTATGAGTGTGTTTGAATTCCTGAATGAGGTACTGATCATGTTTAATCACAACAAATGTTATAGATGTGATATAGTTGTGAAGTTTATATACATTGTAGTTCATAGTTTGAGCAATTTATCAGAATTCTGTCAGCTAGTGGTTCAAGAGATGAGCTGGTAAGTTTGCTGGTTCAAACCTTCAAGGGAAAACTTGAGGTTACCAGCCACAGCTGATATAAATTTTAGCTGTCAATAATTTGTAAAAAAAAAAAATAGTTTGTAAAAAAAAATGCAGTTTGTGTTTATGGTAATGCACTGACAAAGTCTATGGGGTTAGGGCTATACCATGATAAGCGTTAGAATTTTATTAGAAGCTTTTGTCCAAAGCAACTTAAAGTGCATTCAGACTATACATTCAGTGTATACACTGAACCTATGACCCTGGTATAGCTAGTGCAATGCTGTACCAGTCGAGCTACAGGAAATGTAGTTAAGCTGCATGAAAACAAGCACAAATTTATACACATTTTATACAGAAAAAGTAATATAAGTACAAGTTAAATTCACTTTGAAGAAAATATGTTTCTTTCAGTTGCCTCCTTGCAGGGTTTGAACCAGCAACCTTTCTGTTACCATAAATATAAATACCTTAAGGAGATAAATACTCTTCTAACCTTATGGCCACAACTTCAATAAGTTTGGGTTTTGTAAGTGTGTGTGCATGCAAGGGTGTGTAAGCAGTTGAAGAATGTATAATTCTAAAACAATATACACCATAAATGTTGTATTTGTGTTTTGTTCATAGTACTTCCCTTTAAATTCTGAATTGCTTGGCATCTCTGTGTGTGTAGAGGCGTGTTTGTGTGTCCCAGAGGTTTGGGTTTTTTTGTATGCCAGTGTTCACTGTCAAAATCATTTTTTGGCCCCTGACATGTCAAATGAAACTGATACCGCAGGACGATAATGTCAATTGATTTTAAGGATGTAATTCCGGTTATTGCTTTCCTCAAATATACTTTGAGATGTATCATATGTTTCCTTCCTAAGGTCATTTGGCAGTGTAGCTCATATATTATAAATCCCACATTTGAAAAGAAACACAAAACATTAGCGCAAGGTGATGAAGATGTTCCTGAATCAATATACTTTTGGAACAATATTCTATCCAATCATCCTTAATGTTTAGAACCTCAAACAATTCTACCAACCAATCAGATTTTTGGGTTTCACCTTCCCTTTAGTGGTGGTTTAGTTTTGGGTAGTTTAGCAGGGTTAATAGCTGAACGGGTTAGGTTTTGGTTGGGAATGGGACGATTTCTTTAACAAGAATGTTCCTTGGAGACCAACAAAAGATGTCGATCTAGAAACTTGTATGCTTCGATGAACAATGCAAAGAGACGTTTATATAGAGCTCAATGTGTTGAACCCATTGTTAAACAATTGGAAGTGAAAGCAATATTGATAAGAGCCAGCAGTTCGGGAGTGAGAAAGACATTCCCTAGGCGATGTGCAGCAAACAGAGTCATTTATCAAGGAGACTGCACTGGCCAAATAATATCCCCCATCCTTCCCTGAGCTTTGGTCCTGCAGTGGTGAAGAATGGAGCTGTAGAGGCACCGTTATTTGAGTTGGCCGGGGGGAGGCGGGGGCTCCCGGCTAAAGGCAAAAGGCTGCTGTGGGTTGTGGTATTGCTGCCCAACAATAGAGCTGATAACGGACTAGCAAGCTGCTGTTGCATTTTATAAATCATGCTAAATTAATTAAAAGGGGTTATTTTTAAATGAATCAATTTTATTGATTAGATTACATTGATAATTATAGTTATGGTATCTAGAGTCCAATTTAAGTCTATAGCTGTGAACACAGGTCATATAAGGTTGAGTTCAAGTTGGGGATAACTGGTAGTTGGGGCCAATACAAAGGTTTGTTTGAGCTGTCTATGAGCTCATTCAAACATGAAAGGTCATGTAATTTGACACACTCATAAGGGAGACTCACATCATGCATCATGGAATATATACATTTTAAATTTAAATCATAGTATTTATTTCATTGTGGTAAATTTGGGACTTTAAAAAAGTACTTTACTGTACTTTTGTTGGTACCAAATTCATATTGGATCAATTTGACACCATAATGATAAAATGTAAATTAAAGTTAAATGAAAAAGTTTTGAAATTCCAATTTATAATCCACCCATGACAATAAAGACGCCATAGTGATTTCATTCTAAAATAATAACTCTGTTGCCCTATAATTATTGTATAGATTATACTTACATTACAGAATATCTGTCACAGCCATGACAGATCCTGTTATCACTGCCAGCTGTTCATTTCACTAAGAAAATAAACCACAGAGCCCAAAATAAACCATTTTAAAGGCCACATGATTTCTACTGAGAATAACCTCAAAAAGAGCAATTAGGTATGTATAGGGCATAATATTAAATTTAGCAGCTAAAAGGCTGCATATGTTTGTGTACATAATAATAGACAATATGGAGAACTTCCTATTAATTAGAAAAAGAAATGGAGAAAGGCAAATATGTGTATCTCCAGGGAGTCAGATACGGTTTAATTTATTTAATAAATTAATGATTATTTTTCTATGGAATTTTTCACTCTACATCTGTTCAGTCTGGAAGGTTTAATAATATGGCCCTTTAAATGTATTTTTCAAATGCTACTGTAGGTAAATTATTATGTGTTTTGTACATGTGGTATATACGCACACACACATACATATACACATTTACTTATCTATCTAAATGGGGACATTCCATAGACTTCTATTGTTTTATACACAGGTAGTTATAAACACTATAACCTAGTCCTATAACACACACTGTAACAATAATAGAAATTCAATAGAAAACAACTTTCTATTGTTTACTATAGTTTACTTTATTTTTTATAGTGTTTCCACAAATAAGGACATGTATAAATATATATATATATGTGTGTGTGTGTGTGTGTGTGTGTATACACGTATATATGTACACATGTATACACACACACATATATAATACACAATGTCTGTGGACACCTCTGTTGACATTAAAGGGATTTGTAGGGGCAAACAGCAGATAGAGAGATCAAGATGCTTTTGTGTCCAATTTTCCAGGTTAATGGTCCCAGTGTTGGCTGCAGATGCTGGATTAATTAAAGGATTAATCGAGTCACACCTCCTGCACTGCCCTGATTGGTCACACCTGGGCTCCTTTCCACAATAGTACCATTACAGCCTGTGTCCCAGATGACACTACTGTATAAGTGTGCACATGTGTATTTCCACGACAAAAGAGAAAGCTACTCAGCATTCAGCTCCTAACACTGGATGCAAACCTTCTTATTCTGCTTTTGCTTTCTGTGGCCCACTGGTGTTCAATAAACTGCAGAGAAATGCATTATGTGGGCTTACAAAGAACAAAACAGACATGTGATGTGATAAAGCTTGTTTTCTGAAGGATATAGTGGCCAAAGTCTTGTGGCTTTACCTGGAGAAAAATATAATTGCTCTGAGTTTTTTTTTCATAGTTCAGGAGACATAATAGAGTTACCGACTTTGTCTCAAATATCTTTATAAATTCCCTAATAAGTGAAAATATAGAAAACCAAGACAATTTTTGACCTAGTATAGCTATACTTTAAGTACTAGAGCTATACTTTAAGTATACAGCTATACTTTGTACTTTAGCTATACTGTAGAAATACTTAAGTTTGTATTAAAAATTCTAAAAAAAAACTGGATTGTGAATTTTAGCATATCTAAACACAGTTTATGAGTAAATATATGAATGTTAATGGATCTATGATACTTTGGTCCCTAGATATGGCTCAACTCCATCCTTTTGTATAAATCTACAGTATATTTTACCTGATAACTGTCTGCCAATCATTCAATACAACCAAGTCTGATCACTTGGAAAAGTAACAGCACAGCTCTCCTGAACAATCTGTAATGATTGAGGTGTCAATCATGTCTGTAGCACAAACATTATTACAGGTTTCATTTGTTCCAGTCCATAAATCTACTGTAACTATAATACCATACTGTTTATAACCTTTGTAGGCACCAGTAAAAACACAACACTAACTGTACATCAAAATATGTGCTACACAAAACACCAATTAGTTTTCACCAAGAGCCAAATTTTGTCAGAGGGCCAAAGACCTTGATGTTATTAAAATGTTATGTGACCTTGATGTTATGCATGCTGCTGCGTGAAGTGAAGAGACAATAATTATAATTAATAATGAGTGAAGAGACAATAATTATTTAAACTCTTGTTCTCAGTATGTCTCAGCTTTTTATGAAAAACAGCCACTTAGTGCTTGTCCGCGGTCACCAGTCGCATTACCTTCTGTTTGCAGCTTTCAGAATGTTCCGGATAATTGGATTTAAAGTTGCTAAGAGATGCAGTCAGACAGCTTTTGATGTTATCAGTCTGCCACAGTCTGCATGAATAGCAAACATTGGCTTTGCGTTGTTGTGCTCAGGCAAAATAAAACAAATTCGTGTGGTCCGTTCACTTTTTAATTGTCTGTTATGTGCGACCTTTTCCGTATCTCCACTTTCACCACACTATCACCGTCAGACTTCATTGTCAATGCCGACATGAATCCAGTCATTTATAATTATTTAATTATTAATACTTTGTTTTTCTTTCCTGTTGAAGAGACTTGAATGCAAATAATCTCACACATATCGGGAAGGACGACTTTGCTGGCCTGAAGCACCTGAGAATTTTGTAAGTTCAATTTAAATCTCATTTCTTTTTGATAAAATTGCATTTTATTTCTAGAGGATGTTTATATACTATTGCTATTTGGTTTCAGCAATCAATTTGAAACCTGTAATATAACAAAGATGAATACAGACAAGAGTCTCAGTAACATTCACAACAAGAACCATGAATGGACCCCTGAGTAAAAGCCAGAGAAAGGGAAGTAAGGGGTTATTTACAGTCAGTTACTTCATTCTAGTTATCTGATCATTAAAGACTCTCCAAGACAAATTTGAGACGATGGCAATTCGATCACTCCTACCACCTCAGGAGACACAACCTAGTAAACGCAGCTGGAAGATAATATTGGCATATAGCACAGAAATATTAATACTGACATATAGCACAGAATTATTAAAGGGAATATTTAACCAAACCGAACATTCTTCCTTTATTTATTCAACCTCATGTCATTCCAAATGAGTGTGAATGCAAAAGAAGAGATATTTTGAAGTACATAAGTAACCACACAATGGCAGCACCCATTGACTTCCATTGTATTGACTCAAAACCATTGAGACATTTTTCAAAATATCTTCTTTTGTGTTCCACAGAAGTAAAAAAGTCATACAGGTTTGAAATGACATAAAAGTGAATAATTGATAAAAAAAAATATTTTTGGGTGAACTGTCCCTTTAAATCAGATTTACACCCATTTTGCATACATTTAAGTGACTGAGGTTAAACACCCATATCTTATGTTATACATAATCAGATCAATCAAGAAGGATGAAGTGATTAAGTTTAAATAAAGCCGTATGAAAAGAAATTACCATTTATGATTAGATTCGATTCGATTAAATTAGATTCCACTTTATTGTCATTATGCTGAGTACAAGTACAGAGGTAATAAAATGCAGTTAGCATCTAACCAGAAGTGCAGGAATATAGTGATTTATATACAGATAAGTGCAGGGGAGTTGAAAATATATAATATTTACAGAAAATGTGCATAATATGAGCAGCGGGTGTAAATATAAGGTTATGTGTAAGGTATGGAAAAACAGCAGCATAGTTATATGTGCAGAAACGTTGTGTATGAGTAGTGCAAACAGTATGAACAATGTACAAACATTGTATAATGTTTAAACATTGTATAAACATTGAACAATGCACAGAATGTGCAAAATATGACTAGTGCAAATAAGAAAAACATGACTGTTAAACAATGTACATGTGCAAAATAAGAGTAGTAGTAGTAATAGTAACAGATTGTGCAAATATGGTTAGTGCAAATGAGTTCATAAGTACTGAAATCAGTGCAGGTGTAATTAGAAAAGAGGTTAGATTAGAATTCAGCAGGGTCACTGTCTCGGGGAAGAAGCTCTTCCTGAGTCTACTGGTCTGAGAGCGTAAACTCCTGTAGCACCTGCCAGATGAGAGGAGGGTGAAAAGTCTATGGTTAGGGTGGGAGGCGTCCTTGATGATGTTTCTTGCCCTACCCAGGCAGCGCTTGAGATAAATGTCCTCAATGGTGGGTAACTGAATGCTGGTTATCTGTTGGGCAGTTTTCACCACCCGTTGGACTGCTTTGCGGTCTGACATGTAGCAGTTCCTGTACCATACTGAGATGCAGTTTGTAAGTATGATCTCAATGGTACAGCGGTAGAAGTCCACAAGTATCCTTGGGCACAGGTAAACTTTCTTGAGGCTCCGTAAGAAGTAAAGGCACTCCTGCGCCTTTTTGACTAGGGAGCAGATGTTTATGGACCATGTGAGGTCATCAGAGATGTGGATGCCAAGGAACTTGAAACTCGACACACGCTCCACTACAGCACCATTGATGTAGATGGGGGTATGTGCATGGTTCTTAGTCTGCCTGAAGTCCACAATGATCTCCTTGGTCTTCTGGGTGTTTATACCCAGATTGTTGGTGAAACACCACACACAGCCAGGTGTACCTCATCCCTGTAGGCTGACTCATCGTCATCTCTGAGCAGACCTACCACCGTGATGTCATCTGAAAACTTGATTATGGTGTTGGAGCCATAAACAGGAGCACAGTCATGGGTAAATAGGGAGTACAGAAGAGGGCTCAGCACGCAACCCTGTGGCACACCGGTGTTCAGAGTGATGATGGAGGAGGAGAGGTTATCTAACTTAACAGACTGGGGTCTGTTAGTCAGAAAATCCAGGGTCCAGTTACAGAGGAATGTGCTGATTCCAAGATGGCTGAGCTTGTGCTAAGCTTGGAGATCAGCATGGAGGGTATTACAGTGAAGGTTATAACAGTGTTGAATGCAGAGCTGAAGTCAAGGTACAGCATTCTAACATTTGTATTGTGACATGTGTAATGTGACTGGTGGGTTAGGGCAGAGTGCAGTGTTGTTGCAATTGCATCCTCCGTTGATCTATTGCAGTGGTAAGCAAACTGGTGTGGGTCCAAAGTAGCAGGGAGACAGGACTTAGGGCACTTGGCAATGATAGGGGTGAGTGCAAAAGGAAGGAAGTCATTAAGGGCAGAGGTAGTGTAGTGCTTCGGGACTGGCCAGATGGTGGCCAACTGCTTAGCACAGACTCTAAGCACTTGCCAAGGAATACCATCGTAGCCAGCAGCCTTCCGTGGCTCACTATGCTCAGAGTGGAGCAAACATGTGAGGTGGAGAGTGTGAGAGGCAGGTCATGAGGTTTGAGTTCCACTTTGTGGGAAACCTCTCTATTGTTTCTGTCAAAGTGAGCATAGAAATGGTTGAGCTCATTAGGGAGCAAGGCAGATCTGGAGCTATCATAGTCTGTGATAAACTGTATGCCTTGCCAGATACGATCATAAAGTTGTTAAACAAATATAAGAATATTGTAGATGAATAAGCAAAGTGCTTTTGAAAGAAACTTAAAGCAAATCTATTTAAGGACCTACACTATAGCAAAGCACACACTGTAGGCAGTCAGTCTCAAATCACTAATAAATTATTATGTTGTCCTTAACTACTGTTTGTGTTAGCTTGTAGGTAGCTTGAGATAAATATGCCAAACAGGAGGATGAGATAAAGAGTTTGTAAATAATTTTGAGAATGGGGGGAGAGAATGATTGTCTGATTGTCTTGTTCACTTCATCAAATTTTAACCTGAAGGCTGTTGGATAATGTAATATATTTATTCAATAGTTACCCAATAGTTATATAAACACAACTATTAGCATCCAAATATTCTGGTGAAGCCAGACAAATATAAAACAAAATACAAGTGTGAGACTTTTGCCTGGAGGATAGTACAGGAAATTGTGTAATCTGCCGGGTTTAAAATCACACAGGGATGCAATTACCAATAACAATAATCTGCCAATTAGTTATTGGATAAAATTTTCACTACTTTCATTTTAACTAATGTGTTATATTTATCTTATATAATCATTCAGTATTGTACATTAATATCTATCTCTTTTGTTCTGTACAGACACCTTATGGATAATCAGATTGTGAGTATAGACAGAGGAGCCTTCAATGACCTCAAGGAGTTGGACAGACTGTAAGTTCACATGCATACACACAAGTACATTTTCCCCACAATGTGACCAATTAGTTCTAAAAAGCAACTGGAAGCCCCTTTTGTGATTCTATGCACATATAGCCTGATAAAAAAAATGAAAGCTTTTGTATAAGGAGATTAAAGGTCTAATCACACATCATTTCATCATTCCTGAACTATGAGCTGACAACGTCCTCATGTTCCCTCAGGCGCCTGAACAGAAACCGTCTCCAGGAGCTCCCAGAGCTCCTGTTCCTAAAGAATCCGTCTCTCTCCAGACTGTAAGTGACTCTTTCCTTATCAGAGATCCTTCAGGAAATGTTTCTGTAAAGGAAACACCCATTTCCAGACCAAAAGATGTCCTGGGACAATTAGCGGCTAGCATGTACTGTAACATGTAACATTTTACACTGAACATGAAGTGGAAACCAAAAATTGTTTAGTATACAGACTTAAACAAAAAGGTCCTTACAATCAAAAATCGACTTTTATGAATATTACCATTAACTGTACAAATTCAAACATTTTATTCCATTATAAACATTACATTGCAAATAAATAGAAAAAAAACTAAAATTTTATAAACTTATAACCAAAAGCACAAGTGTGATTTCCCAACCAACCAGAATTTTAAGTATTTGAGGTCATAATTTATTTTGACTGGCTTCTTCCTAGTGACAGATAAAGTTTTATTGGTATCACATACTTTAACAGAGATATGAGAAGATATGGGACTAGATAAGGGAGGTGTTTTCTCCTTTTTGTAAACCGATAAGCCTATGCTGTTCTGGCTATATACGTATATTAGTTGCATTTTATTATTCCTTCCTGTCCAAGACCCAATCAGAACACACCTGTGAGCTGTAGCTCGTGACCTATCAGAAAACTACTGGACTACACTACTGGCTGTAGCCTCATCAAAGTGCCACAAAGCTTTAATTGTGACTTGAGCATTTCCTCTAGATAAGAGCTGTGCTTGGGTGATGAAGGGTTGGGGGAGGGTTATATGTACAGTACAGTGTACATAGTGTACATGTACAGTTTCTGGCTGTTAGGGGCCATGGGTCACACAGACACCTATGGAGGAATGTGTGGGTGTACAGAGAGAACAGCTTAATGGGTGTGAACAAATAGTTAAGGACAGCTGTGTTTGCTTGTTATTTAGTTGTGTTTGTTCATGACTCCTCACATGTTGCCTCATTAGTGAGTTGCCATATGGATGCGTCACATTCAGTCAATTTGCCTGTGAACACCCACATACAATCACCCACCCACACATGCCTTTAGGGAGAAATGTCTACTATTATAAAAGTAGTGCATACAATTTTTTTGCCTTTGGGGACAGTCTGGCACAAGAATCGGATTATATGTATTATAAGAAGGATTATAAGAATAATATGGATCATGTTTTTCTTTATTGCTTCATATTGGAAATTTTGTAGATTATATAAATCAAATATCTAGTTTGAGAACAGTCTCAATCAAGAGTCTCAAACATTTCTTGAACTAGCTTTTCGACGCTAATTGGCGTCATAGTGGCATATTCCATGCACAATTAATTAACATAGTTAATTAGGAAAGGAAATAACAGGGGTGCTTGCTAATTATAATTGGAGTCTAATTAGTATGTAGATTTTTCCTCAACCCTGTCGCTATGGTTTATAAAAATGATTATTTATGCTAACCGAGCGTGAACCTGAGTGTGTGTCTTTGACACCAATGACATGAAAGACAAGACTAATTACTCCTCAGGGTATTCCAGGAACATTATACAATGGAGGGAACATAGTGAGGCGTCTACAGTAAGACATTATAGGTGGGCTCTGAACACAAAGGCTCTGCCAACCAGTGGGCAGCAATATTGTGCTGGCTAACAGAGGTTCTCTGGTTTTGAATTAAGATTGAACATCAAGTGGTGACCCAACACAATGGTATGAACAGCCATTTTGAAGGAGTCATTAAATGTAATGACTGTTCTCCATGGTAACATAATGACCAAACACTATAAGGCCATTGAGCATGCAGGGTCAGGTGAATGTACATGCTTAAAAAACACTCACCAGGTCAAAACCCTTAAGAAAATTCTGGAATGCAAAGTACAAATAATTGCATTTCTTGAAAATAGTGCAAAATTGGTGCAATTGGCTTACAGTTTATTTGTCAGTTGCACCAGCTGGCCTTTCTGTAAATTAGAAGCATCATTGCATATACCCTTTAAAGAAATGGCAATCCCACAATGCATTGTAATTAGCTTAAGTGAAAAATAATTCCAAGAAGGTGGACAAAGCAAGTCAAATGTTATTTACAAATTTAGATTCCATTCAGTATTGAAAAGTATTGATACAAATGCTTACTAAGATGAAAAATGCTTATTCATTTTTATACT
>JAZGTJ010016708.1:0-12506 GCA_036877575.1 Botia almorhae
AATAAACAGGATAAGCAGGAGCACTTCAGTGCTCATCTGTTCACAACACAAAATAAATGTTAAATGTTACTCAAAAACGTGACTTATTACATTCTCATTCATTTGTCTACGCTATACTGTACATGTTATGCTATATTATACATATATAAGCTCAGCTGTCTCCTGAATTCATAAATAAGACACTTTTGGTCATGTTGGACTTACTGTGCCAAAACTGCAAATGTCCGATTCTGAAACAGAAATCACAGCTTTAATCGGCAACATTTCACTTCATAAATCTCTTTTTAAATATGAATGAATGGTTTTACAGTAAACATCAACGACGAGCTTTACCTTTCTTCTGAGAGCGTCGGTTCAGATCTTGAAGAACGTACATGAGGGCTTCCCAAGCAACAAAACCACCCATGACCTTCAGCATCCACTCATCACCCCCTGATTCACCAATCAGAGACAGACCTGTGAAAATTGCAGCCACTGCGAAGCAGAGAGATCAGATTTGTGTTTCCATTGTTCTTCATTGATGAAAGAGATGAAGGAGGTCTGATAACGGGACAGAATATGATGGTTGCTCTCATACCTGCGAGACCTTTGATAGCTAGAGCGATGAAGGAATGCGCCCAGTTAAAGACAAACCTCCTGTGAAGAGAACAATCACAGTTACACTGCTGTAAAAGATCTCATGCGTTCAGGAGATGAGAGGTCTACTACCGTTCATGTTGTGGATCACAACGTAAAGCAGCGACTACAGGCTGAATCAGAGTCAGAATCATCACCAGACAGCCCAGGACAGGATGAGCCCCCTGCACACACACACACACACAGTTAAACCACTAACAGACCTCATATTAAAAGTTAGTATTTTCTAATATTTATCAAGTAAACATCTGCTGTGCTCTGAGAACAGCTGCGTGTGTCTGTTGTGTTGTTCCTGTTTAATGAATATTAGAAGACAGATAGCAGTGAGCGTCATTTATGACTGCATGTGATTCATTCTGAGCACTCATTAAACAGTGACACATTCTGTATTAATGTGCACAACTGGAACGTTAGCATATCAACCTTGAACAGCCAATAGGTGATACAAGAATTGTTTGTTGTAATTAATAATATAAATGGTATAATATAATAAATAAACTAAGAATAACAAACACACTTCTTTAGGCTTTCACTTGTAAACATGAATTATTCTAAATGTGTATTAAACTGTGATGTCTCTTATGTTAATAAAATACGTGTTTACCCCGCTCCAGTCCCTGGCATACGAAAACACCAGAATAAACGCAATCGCCGTGGCGACAATGGACAGAGACATGAGCATCACATGAGCCTGTGAACAACACATCAATCAACTGTGTGAATTAATTCATTAAAGTTTTAACCTTCAGCAGCTAATCATTGACGTTGTTTAACACAGGACTGATTAGTAGTCTGTGTACATTTAAACACGCAGGAGTTATAAATTAAAATATGTGATTTAGAGTTTTGTAACTTTTATAACTACCCGGTTGTAAAATGATAACTAATAATGGCTGTTAATGACTTTTTATTGAAAGTTATAAAAGTTAAAGTGTCCTCGTACACCATAACGGGCCTCTTATCTCAATCTGCTCATCTAAACTAATTAAACCTGTCAGGTGAACACAACCTGCGCTGTGGACACATGCAGTTCACTTTATTGACGGGCTGATAGTTTAAAGCATGTATATTAGATAACGAAGCCCCATGAGTAACGGGATCTAATGCAGGAGACCCGCGACCTCTAGAGGACTCTTGTGGTACTGCAGAGGGTTCACAAATTAAATGAATAAAATACAACTAAAACAAATACAAATAGACTATTAGGTGATCTTTAACTAAAGCTCAAATTAAGAAGCTAAAATTCATTTAAATGTCTCATTGTAACTCTTATATTAAAATAAAGTAAAAACAAAATGTAATGTACACGTGTTTGACTGTACAGTATAATAATGATTATTAGCAATGCAAGCTTCATAACAACATAAATAAAACATTAATATTTTCTTAAGTTACATTAGGACAGACATAGAATGCAACACACAATAAGTCTGTACGCGTCCTTAACTTTTCTATTAGGTAAGTTCTAGGAACGTTTAGAACTTCCAGTTTTAGACATTGTCTTAACGTTATCGCTTGTTAAAAGAACACTGTTCAAACATTATTTTAACTCTGTAACCTTTTTTAAAACGTTTCACCAACAACTTAAGCGTAACGTTTGTGATATGATATATAACTATAAAAATGTTCGACTGAAGTTACTGCAAGAACTTTTTTGATAACTTCTAAACAACATTTTGAGAACGTTCCTGGTTAGCTGGGCCGGGTCTGATAAAGGTTTAGAAGACAGAAACAGAAAAAGCTCACCAAGAACCAGAAGTCTTTTCCACAGCAGCCCCGGCCCACCGCCTTCAGATAGCGAGCTATGAGCATTCCTATACTGCCGGTGGTCATCCAGGCTATTAGCATCAGAGCACCTGGACGCGAGCAGCATTATTAGCACAGCACTCATGATGATGTCATCGAGTCAGTCTGTCATGACACACTCACCGTGGGCTTTAACGATCGCTGGATACTTCTCGCCAGTTTCCACCACCGCTGGATTCAGTAAATTAGCTTTGCTCGCACTGACGAACGTATTTGTGTGGAACTGAATGTTGCCTACAATTAAAGTTCTCAGTTAAAGGGACAGGACACTCAAAAATAAAATGTGATACATACAAAATGTCTTGTCTTTCATACCACCCAGCTGAAGTGTGTAATGTTAGTCACTAGTATCAACAAACATAATTGTAAAAATAATTGCTAAACATTTTTTCCTCAGTACTTCACTGGACAAACCTGTAGCCACGCCCCCAACTCACATCATCGGTTGGGCTTATGTTGCCGTGTCAGGCTGATCGGGACTCTCATACAAACTCAGCAATGTTTTGTCAACGTCAGTGTTTACGCATTCTGGCTATAGCCGATTCTGTATATTAAGCAGGTACTGTATAGGAGAATATGTTTTACCCCTAAAGAATTACACACAACAGCTCTAAGTGTCTGATAGTGTCTTCAGAAACTATGATGTCACACCTTGACTGGACGGTCCAGCGGCGATCATGAGGAAGTACTCGCTGACAGATGCCGCTCTACTTCCTGTGCTGATGGGATTACGAGACGTAAAAGTGCAGTTCAAAATATCGTTCGTCAGCGCTGTCTTTATATCAGACACGTTCCCCTAGAAATCATGCAGAATATACGTGAATGATGATATATAACCCAACAGAAGTTATGAAGGGTTGTCGAGCAGAAGAGCGAATCTGTACCAGTGAGAGAATATTTGGAGCAGTTCGTCCGCTGGAGAGGGCGTGTTGCACTTGAAGATTGCCACCACTGTCTTTACCACATATGTAGATGTCATCATTTCCCTTAAAAACACAAACACTTAGTAAAAACTACAGGAAACATTCTCAGAGCGTTGGTTAACGTTCTCTATAAGTTCTTGCAACTTTATCAAAAACGTTCAGTAACACTGCAGTAACATTAGTAGAACTTTTTTAACATTATACATAAGTTTATCAAAAACATTATTCTTAAGATGTTCGTGGAACATTTTAAAAATGTTACAGAAATAAAAATGCTTAAGTAACATTCTTATAACCGAGCGCTAACTTTAATACATTATCTAAAACATTTTACAAACACTCCTTTACACATTTAAACATTTAAAATAACAGTTATATAACGTCTTTGTTACTTAATGGAAACATTTGAGAATCATTCTTACAACCAAAACTTGTTCACTGGGAGTTTAACGTGTCACTTTGTTGATGGAAAAAAGATCAAGCCTCAGGCACAACATACTGTGCTGCTGAACGTTTTTGTTGACAAAATCTTCTCTGAATAAGACTCGGTTCAGCAGATAAAAATCTCACGTCTCATGTGAAATTTAATATGTTCTGTGTGACAACAACACCCATGTACAAATATGATCCCGTTTATGGTGTACAGACACGCAGCTGATCGATGAAAAAACAAACCATTTTCTGGTCATTAGAGAACCCCATCGCGACGTATCCACTGGCCGGCCCAACTATTTCTAGCTTCATTTCTGATTGGCTGGATGACGTCTGAACCGACATAAAGTAACAGGCTGAGCTGGACGCCGGGTCACAGTTGTTGGGCTGACTGTAACAAACTTTGCTTTTCCCACAGTCAGAAATGGCTGTAGGTACCTGAAATGTACAGAACAATTTCTGCTGAGTGAACAAAACATCTTAAAAGCCCAACCACCGAAGAAGAGAAGCAGATAATTACTGTACATGTACTGTATGTATTTGCTGTTTGCTGTGTTGGATTTGAAGCAGTGCTTACTGTCGGTGCTGCAGTGGCAGGTGTTGACGTGCCATTGTAAGTTATCACTGAGCTCTTAACACCAACCCAAAAAGTCTCAAAACTTTGAACAAACGTCGCACTGGAACAACAAAACACAATATTACAAGTGACACTGTGAAACATATCAATATTATTTAAATAGTAAAAATGATCATCAACAAACAGAATTGAGATGAAATGTATGTACCTAAACTCTATATTGCCCAGCTGTCCGGATGCAGGAGCTTTCCATTTAGCCTGAATGACTGTTTTTTCACTATCCGATGTGTGAGAAACAGCACTATTCTAAATACATAATAAAATAAACCAGTTATTGTTTTAGTACCAGTATTGTTAGTACTGTCAGTACAACAGGGCTCTATTGGTTAACATCAGTTAAAGCATTACAGCATTTCTTTGTCTGTGTTAACGCTAGTTAATACTACAATTGTTCAGCGCCGCATTCATGTTAGTTGTGCGCATTATCTAATGTTAAGAGATCAAAAGTTTCGCTTTTAAGAATGCATTACCAAATGTTCAAATGAACTGCGATTATCAAACGCTGTAGTAGGTTTGTTCATTATTGGTCCGTGTTAACTAGGTAATGTTAACGATTGGAACCTTAATGTAGTGTAATGCTATCAAAACTACTTTTAAAAACGTTTGCGTGTCATGCTTAAATGATTGTAAAGCATTAAATGACTGTAAACTATATTGTAAAGTGTATAGCGTGTATACAGTAAAGTACATCAACTCACAGACACTCCGCTGCAGGTGAGTCCCTGCGCATTATTACTGCTCACTGTAAAGCTGCCGATCACGCTGCTCGTCCCCGCTTTACGTGCCTGTAATAAAAACCCTTCAAAATCTCCTGACTGCGCCCGCAGCGTTACTGACAATGAAGAATAGACAGTTCCGTGAAAAACAAACTGATAATTACACAGATTACATTACTGACAGTCAAAGATTTATGCATTCGAAAACCTGACAGGAGACACTATAGTATAGTACTGTATAGTATCGAATACTATACTATAGTGTCTCCTATAGTCATCATAGTATAGTATAGTACAGCATATAGTAAAGTATAGTGTTCATGAGTACAGTAGCACTTCAAACAGACTAAACATTATCGAAACTGTAGTACGCCATATAGTGCGTGACATATGATGTAACAAATACACATTAATAATATAATTGTCCCTATAGTTTTTCTATATTGTTTTATATACACTATTGTAATAATAATGCTTCATCAGTATGTCTTTATATAGGTTGACACAAATGAAATGACACAATGAAATGTATGTGAATTATGCAGTAACCAAAACTGGTAAATCAGAATCCCAGTAGCTTAATCAGTTAGTTTACAGTCTGAAGTCTGAACAAACACGCAACCTGGGACGCTGTTAAACAACACTCTGCATACTGCTGAAATCACAGATCAGCCGTGAAAACACAAGCGCACCTGTGATTTCATCGCCCTCTTTGAAGCTGCTCTGGTCCGCGGTCACCGTGTACGGAGGAGAGCCGCTCTGCGCGCTGTACGAGCGGTGAGTCGGTGCCAAAGATCCGCACGACCCGCCGACCTGTCCGTTCGGATACGACTGCGCAATCCCGACACAGACGACCAGCACGACATACAGCATCATCTGCGAGGTTACAGCGCGACACAGTCGAAGAAATAAATCGAGTTTTCACAAAGATAATATTGAGAAGAAGCGATATCTGTCAATCAACCTCCTCCGGTAAAACCCGGTTTGTTCGCTGCGAGTTTGTTTTGGCCGTAACCGCGTGCGCCCTCCGTTAAGCTGCGCGCGGAGTCCCGCCAACTCCTCTCGCTCCCGAGAGTGTCATGTCATGGTGGGCGTGGCCTCACCTGAACAGGTAACTGATGCTGTAATGTAACAGCGCGAGATGCAGGCATGTGACTCATGTATGTATACTGTACGTGTGTGTCCTACGTTCACACGTCACAGGTGTACACAAACATCTTAATGACAGTGGCTGTATTTACACTACAATACAATACAGCTCGAAACTAAACTTGATAGATTTAAACACATTATTGCACAGAATTATTCGTGCATGTTGTTTGTCAGTCATAATAAGCAATCGTATTTAAACCTCGAGGGTAAGGTGTGCTCCCACGACAATACACACAATAGCTACAATAACAAAAGCAGATAAAAAAAATCTGTTTATCCGCTAATAAATTCAAGCTTCTGTTTTAAATGGAATACACGGTCTTGTACAGGTTTTATAGACAACCATTAATTGTGTTGACATATGGCAACAATGTACCGACTTTCATTGCACAAAAACACAGTTTTATAAATCTGGACACAAAGAAAACATGTAAAGGTCCAACAGAAGCAACTTATGATCTCATAGAGAGAAAAACAGTTCATGTTTTTTATATTAAGCACTGGCAGTATTTAATAAAAACCGCAATCAAAAGCAACTGCTGTGCAGGATGTCAGACGGGCTGCGTACCATTTAAATGAAACATGTCAGCAGTCGCATTGTTTAGTGAAGTACAGTCGTAAAGACGGAACAAAGAGTTTCTGTTGCCTGAGGCAAGTAAGCAAGCATGACTTTGCAAAAAACAAACACGGCTTATGGTATAGTTTAGAAATGACATGCTTTCATTGTTTTGAATAGACATTATGAGAATTGGAGAATACAGAATGAATATTAGAATATTCTATTCAAATTTCAAGAATATATAATTTTCTTTAAAGGGTTGATAAAGTGATTTTTTTTTCCAGAAACATTTTTTGTTATGCTGGTTAAAAGTCTCTTTACATCCTGATAGCAATCATTAAATGGTGTAAATATATTTATATACATATATATCTTCTATGGAAGGCTCAGGACCATAAAATGTTTGTCCAATCCAAATATAATGATAGGATGTCCTACTTGCCTGTCAAACTATGTGTGTGTTCATGTGTTTTGGAGGAGACGTGGGTTTGGAGAGTGCTCTGAATGAAAGGATGGGAATTTATGCTTTCAAAGCTAGCTTGCTATTGCTCGCTTTTTTAAAATTGCATACTGTACCATTAAAATGTATTTTTACGCTATACCCTAAACAGGCATAAATCTGATTGTTAAGGTACAGACAAACAATCCTAATTCTGATAATCACTTTCACTAGATATAAACTAAAAAGTTTCCACAACAACGTGAAACTGATAATCTTCTGTTAGCAGGTTTATGCAGTTATACGATATTATTTCTATCAAACACTAAAATAACTCAGAGTTCCAGCATGAGGTTGTGAAGGGTAAACAACCTCCTCTGGAATTCCCAAGATGGAGAGGTTGATGAGAGGATCTACAGGGTGCTTGTATGACATCATCATAGCTCATACAGGGCATCCAGTACAGTAGCGATAGACCATGCCTGTGTCTCACAGCTGAATGGACAGTACTGTCCGTTCTCATTGGTCAGCTCCGGTAAACCCTTCCAAGGTGATCTATATTAAAGGGAACATATAAAAAACGAATGGCTATATACCAAAGTACAAGGTTATTATAGTTTACTAAAACTAAAACTTAAAATATTTCTTTTAATTGAAAGCCGAAGAAATGTAGGCATAAATATTATTTAAAAAACAAACTAGATAAAAATTAAAAATGTTGTCTTACCAATAAACCACAAATTATAAGCTGAGGCACTAAAATTATTACACAATTTGACAATAAAATGACATCATAAAATGCAAATAAATTTAATAAATAAATAACACTAAAATCCACAAGCCACTACAGTTTTTAATTACTCAAAAGCTTTTAAACGAAAATCACGTTTAAAAATGTGAACAGTTTTGTTGTTGTGCGCCTGTGGGTTCTGTGATACCTTTCTAAATGGGCGTAAAGTTTCGACAGAACGTTCTTCACCAGATACACGGTTTCATTGTACGTCTCTTCACCCATTTTCTTAGCAAAATAAAGTTTGGCTCGTAGGAAATATCCAACTGGCCAAATCCATTCCTGAAAATCAACGACAAAAGCTCCGTTTAAACACTCTACGAACAATCTTTTACGATATAGACAATTTTTAACGATCACAAGTACATGCTTGCTAAAGCACGAACACATACCGGCCCTTGATGATAATTAAATCCTTTTGCACAATTGTAGTCATCATTATCCAGAGCGTTGTCATAGATACCGCAATACACCATGTCACTGTCAAACAAATGTAAAAAACACATCAGTGATGCAGATACCTGCGTACTTCGGTTCTGCTTCACAAAGCGCTTGTTTTATCAAACTGCGGTCTGGGCAGCCAGCTAGAACTGAGAACTCTCAACGTGAGTCAACATCAGCATGTGTTTCCTCTTACTCTGGGTCCAGAGTTTTCATCCCCAAAGGTCCTAACAGCTTCTTCTCCACGATCCCCAAAGCCTTCCAAGCCCTTTCCACTGTAAACAACTCCGGCGCCTAGTGAAAGCAAGCACAGCACGAGAGAGTGACCCGAGACGCTCCAGCAGACAGACTTAAAGCACGTCTGCCGTTTACAGCGTGACATCACAGAGTGTCGTGTTGAAGGTGGACTCACCACCACCATGGCGATGGTGAAGTTGGGTCTGAGCTGGTAGTCACACCAGGCGCTGGAGGCCCCGTAACTGTCTTTGTAAATGCATCTTTTGTGGACCAGCTCTGGGTGACGTTCATTCGGGTCTGCGGGGTCGTCTGACACGTAGAACATCTTTTCGAAATTCAGCTGGATCTTCTGATTCCACTCTTTGTAGGACAGTGACTGTTCTTCACCTAAAAAACATATTGCAGTGGTCACACCTGAGCTTTCCAATGCAAATATGTTCTTTTAACATACCGCACTGTGCAAAAGTCTTGCACCAGCATTAGATTTCAGCACTGGTATAATGACCATATAAAATTACTTCTCAGTCTCGTTATTAGAACACAAGCAGGAAACACAGAAAATTGGTATGCAGTGCTAAAAAACAGCCTATAAAAGAGTTTTTTTCTTCTATCAAGTATTTAGTGTGAGCTCTCCTTACACTGAACAACAGCAGGAACCGGTTCTCTTAAACCTTAACGAAATAGAACCCAGATTTCTTATTTTAATTGGATGATTTCAGCACTGTCTCCACTAAACAGTTCCAGATGTGTTTAGTGCCAAGAGAGTCACATTTCACAGTAAGTAAGAGTTACATAATAGTTGGTTATTAAAACTTTGCCAAAACAGCAAAGCTGGTGGTGGTCTAAGATATATAATATATATCTATATAACCCTATCTGTGAATGTATACCGTATTTATTAAAAGTTAAGTAAAGATATATTTAATTTGTTCTAAAATGATTTGCAGGATAAAGTAAAACTCATTCCCAAAACTGGAATGTTGAATGTTATCCACATATCACCAAACACCACTGGTTCTGTTCTCATGTTGTTGAGTAAGATTCCAGTCTTAGGTCATCTCGGATGTTGTCACATTTCATTGATTCCATAACATGTTTGAGTGACAGTGAACGTGGAAACAGGGCAAACGTAATTGAGCAGATATGTCCATTACATTACTGTATGAATCACATGCATTTGTGTCATTGTTATGTATGATTGTACGAACCATATAACACGCAAAGAGGATTTTGAAAATGTTCAAATGTGGGAACTGGAGCTGGTAGTTCTACACTCTTGTGGGATCCAAAAAGCATAAAAAAATGATACAAAATATTTACAAACACACATCCTCCAAATTAAGAGAAACATTACCACAGAAAAGTTTTACTGCTACACATATAAACTAATGACATGCTACACATGTCATTTCCTTACGAGTGTGTGTGTGTTAAGCAGGATAAAGCATTTTCACTATTTGTCTTCTACAATTAACTATTCATATATTTTATTAGATGTATGATAAGCTACTTGCAAAATCTTCGTAAACAACTTTGAATATGAACAACGTATGCAAATATGCTAATATGTATATGTTTTCAAATATATATTATATATTAAAAATATAAAAATATATATATTATATGACAAACCGTCTATGTGTACGGTCACAGAGGAGTATGGGAAATGTCCGTTCTCATTCATCGTCATGAGCCAGCGTACCGCAGACTTACTGAGCCCCACGATCTCCACCGCCGAGCCATCCCTGCACATGAACAAACGTAACGCGTTACGTTCCATTTGTTAACATTACTTAATGCATTCGCTAACATGCGCTAACAAAGAACAACACATTCTCCTGGGAAATACCAGTTTGGCTTCATTTGACTTAAGTAAAGTACGTAAAGTAACCTGCAATTTTAGGTTTCAAACAGAGATGGCGGTACAGAGCCAAAGATGCGGATTGTAGCTTTAACGTTAAGATTATTATATGCTGAAGAAGTATTGTTAATTGTGAGCTCATGTTTGTTACAGTAGTTAACTAATGCTAACAAATGGAACTTTATGTAAAGTGCTAACAACGAAACATTAGTACTACTGGCGTCTAGAGGACTGGTTTATCCAGGCTGAACACCACTCATCCATAAGGTTCCGCAATGAGAAGATTCTTTTGTGCTAAATATAGCTCAGCATTACTATAGAGGTTTACAATGACAAGTATGTTGGTGGGAACGCAATGGTACCTGGGTGTGGCAGGAACACCTTTATTATGAGCTTTGATACTCTCTCCCATTTTGTCCATCCACGTCCCACAGTTGAAGCGATTTCCACCGTAAACGAACCCCGTCTGGGGATTCACTCTGGCCTCCACATTAAAGCCTGTGGGATTGGTCAGAAGGTAAAGCGAGGGAGGGTTTGAGACAGATGAGGGCGCAGCAGGAAAACAAGGGATGGTGCGGTGGATGAGCAACTGACCTTCGTCCTGCATGTTGCAGTCGATCTGCGGCCCGGCGTTTCTCTCTCTGAACTCGATTCCCTGCACGTGACGCTGCATCGCTTCCTGAATGACCACATACAGCGGCTGGTCGAACTCCTGACACGAAACATGAACTAAATCTTCACATCCTTCAGTCAACAGCGCCGTATTCAAATTTACAAAATGTAATGTGTTGTATTGTCGCTCACAATATGCAAATTAGGAACATTATATTTATATATAAACAACTTAAATTTATAATGTCACAACCTTTATTTTTTTGAAGAAAATTACATTTAATGGAGCTTGTAAATTAAAAAAAATGACAATTTATGAAACTGGCTTTTGAAAGATGCTAACTCAAGCTAATATTAATTTCATTGGCTATTATTTTGAATGTTATTTGGAAATTTGGTTAATGACCCTGTTGTTTTTTTCTCCTATGTTGACATATTTCCTCCTAAACAACTTTGTGGGAGTGGGACGTATAGTGCAATATCAAAGACCTTGTGGCCTTGGTGTTAGGAGGCAGACCCTTCTTGTCTAGAGAGCATCTGATTGGACAACAGTCTGTGTAGTGCGAGATGAGTCATCAGTATTTTCTCAACATTTAGAGGTGCACTAGCATACAGATGGATTCCAAGCTAACAGACAAACTAAAAAACACAAAACAGCAGTTTTGCTTTCATGGAGACTTTGATTTTATGGCTGTGAGAAACATTACAGTAAAGCCTCAAATATGTTCAGCCATATTCATGACTTATGCCTCTAGGTTCTTGCCTTAGGAAGATTAAACCATACGCAACAGTGCATTATGCTTTGCGTAATATAATAAGCAAGAGATCCTGTTTTCTTCCTTACCACTGTCCCCGGAGGCCGTGCCTGGGAATCGTCTGTGGGATACATACGTGACACGGGGCATGTCAGGATGTCTCTACCATCAGGCACGATGCTGCAGTAGTCCTGGATACATTGAAGCCACCACCATACTGCATCACGGCAGTTATACCGCGCTGACACGCCCCCGCCCAGCAGGTTGGGGATCAGACCGTGACGCATTGCGCCAGCAAAGGCCAAAATGATATTTCTGTTGGGACACACCACAGGCTAGTTTAGAAGTTGCTAGTGTGTACAAAACCCAAAGCGTTCTGAGATCAGACGGTCACCTGGCTTCCAGGTATCTTCCTGTTAAAAGCACGAGACCACGCAGAGCGATGAAAGTGTCTCGCCCCCAGCAGCGGAAGATTCCGGTGGAGAAATGAGGCAGACCTACACAAAATAC
>JAZGTJ010016709.1:0-10451 GCA_036877575.1 Botia almorhae
AGAAAGCAGCTCTCACATGTCTGCTGCTCTTCACAGGGGTCGGGTTCGACAGAGAGGCTAGTGTGCGCTGCTCGCTATACCACTCGCAGTCAGTACTGCAAAGACGGAGGAAGCTAAGAAGACGGAGAACCATCACGGGCATTGCCAGACCTCTGCAGCAGGATTTGGGTGTGTGAAACTCTAACGTTCTCTGGTGATTCCTTTTCATTTTAAGTTAGAATATCTGTTCATGAATATCTGTTTATTCATCTGATTTTATGTGATGTGCACTGTGCAGTATGGTATAGTTTTGAGATTTATTGAAATTAATTGTAATAAAATCAGTGTTTGTATTAAATAAGATCATAAGATGGCAATTATTTTCACACTAAAAAATGTTTCACTGTTCTTAGACTCTGATGAATCTCCAGTGGCCAGAGAACATACAGTGATTGTCCACAACAACCCTGATTCTTGTCACGAGGATCTCACACTCTCTCGTCTCAACACCAGGGACTCTGGCTGCCAGACTGAAGAGATTCTAATTGCTGGAACTGCACCTTCACGTAGACGAATCAGAGCACAAAGAGGGCAGGGTGTGACTGTGTCACTTTCTCATTCCACTGGGAACATATCCTCACTTCCTGACATTTCTAACGCAATGTTTACCGCCTCCACGGCCACTCATCTGCGCTCCCGAAGTCTGCCGCGTGAGGGAGGGCGACTAGTGAACAAGGACGATGACAGTGATGAGGACGATGATGAGGAAGAATTTTCTCCTTTTGAGGCTGAGGACTTCCTACTGGTCCCAGGGGAACCTATTTTGAAAGATGATGAAGCAAGCACTGACGATCAGGCGGTTCCAGAGGGAACACAGCACATCGGATGCACAGAGCATAACTGGATGGGCAGGAGTCGGTCTTTACTTCTTCGGACAGCTGACATCGGAAGCTGTGAGATTTCCTCTAGCTCTGACACATTCAGTAGCCCCATCCACTCCGTTTCTAACGCTGGTGTGCTGACCAGCCAGATGGACCACAAGGAGGATCATCAGTCATCGAGTGGCAATTGGAGTGGCAGTAGCTCAACATGTCCTTCCCAGACATCTGAGACGATTCCACCTGCAGCCTCTCCTCCACTCACTGGATCATCACATGGTGATTCAGAGCTGTCACTAAATGCAGCTACCAGTACTAATGATGATTCTGTAGTCTTCATTATTGAGTCACACCCTGGAGACAGATCTCAAGGTCTCCATCGCCATAGGACAGGTTCCTTCACATCCACTGCAACTGACATGCTTGATGATGCTGGAGTTAGTACTGCCAGTGAAAGTGATTGGAAGTATCCACACTACAGACACAACACATCCTGCCCCCCCAACTTCAGTCCTGAGCGCGAGAGCAGCCTAGAGTGTCCCAGTTTTACTAGTATAGCTACTTTTGGGAGTTTAACTGAGAGGCCACCTTCTGAAAAGGCAGACACCACCTCACACTATTCTGTAGATGCTGAGGGCTATTATACCTCCATGCACTTTGACTGTGGTCTTAAAGGTAGCAAAAGCTTCACATACAACTATGCATCTGTAGACCAGCAAACTGATTATAGGCACCAAACAAACATGCTTGGGAAACGTAGTCTGTCTCTAAGAAAACCAAAAGTGAAGCCATCCCCGCCAAAACGCAGTTCATCTTTAAAGAAAATAAGCAGCCATGATGGACCTTCTGCTGACAAGAATGAACCAAAGATAACTGGTGGTCAGAGGAATTCAATGTCTTCCGGGGAGAAAACACAGCATGTGGTGTTAAATGACTCTTCAGGTCAGCTGGAGAGTGGAGAGCCACTGGGGGCTTGGGGTGTTAAGAGATCTACAGAGATTCCAGATGTTGCTTTGTTTGGTTACACAGAGACACATTCCTTCAAAGATGAGGGTGCAGTACAATCAGACTATGCAGACCTCTGGCTTCTTAATGACTTGAAATCCAATCACCCTTACAGGTCAAATTCCAGCACAGCTATGGGTACCACAGTCATTGAATGCATTAAGTCACAGGAAAGCTCAGAAACCCAGACCCCCCAGTCAGGGCCCAGGGCCACCACTGCTTCACTACCATCAATGGAAAATGAGTTTAGGTTGCCTTCACCAGAAAAGCTTGTAGGTCTAGCATCACCCTCCAGTGGCTACTCAAGCCAGTCGGAGACACCAACATCATCTCTTTCATCAAGTTTCTTTCCTAACGCTTACCCAATGTCCCCCAGCAGTGGTAAGAGGAAACCCAAAGTGCCTGAGAGGAGATCCTCACTTGCTTCTTTGCAGCAGTGCTCATCCAAAAGGGACCTTGAACTACCTGTCATACCTCCCACTCACCTTGACCTAAGTGCCCTTCCTAATGTCAGTAGGCCTTCAGTTCACAAGAAACAGATGCACATCCTCTATCATAGCAGACATGAGTCAGCAGCTGAAACCAAGGGTGTGAACCAGGCCTCTTCTGCTTCAAATGATGAGCCAGCAATCGCTAGAACTTTGGCCATCACTCCTATGGTACTGCACTCAGTTCAGCTACGTTCAGTTGGCAAATCTGCTAAAGGAAGCCGCGATCATCCTAACACTGATACTGCAACCAGGCCTAAGTGTCCCACTGTGACTATCATCACCCAACCCACTCAAAACAAACCTCATAACACTAGGAAACCACCGCCCTACAGGCCCCTTCTCACAGAAGCTCCCTCTCAGGATAACTGTGAATCATTGTTCACCCCAGTAGGTGGAATAGCTTGTAAGAATATAGCAAGCCATTTTGGTGCACAAAATAGATATGACAGACTAGCCCCATCACCTCTTTATAGCATGACTGCTTTGAAGGCCCAGTCTGAGAGAGGGAACATGGGTGAAATCACATCCATTGTCCCAGAGAATTCTGAAAGTCAAGAAGGTAACGCTGCAGATGAAGTGAGCACCTCAAAGAATGTTTTTGCTCAGAGCAATCTAGAAATAGTGCAAAGTCAGCCATTAAGATCTGAGCCAAATGACAGAAGCCCTTCAGAAAAGACCAAAACAGAAAATTCACCTGGTCAGAGTGATACAGCAAAGAGGTCAGACAGTCTCAACCAAGTGCCTGATATAGTCAATCACAGATCTGAAACATTGCGAGATTATCCAATCAGCGGTGCTGTTTACCACCAAGATGAAACATCAGGTGTTTCAACCAGAAGTGCCTCAATGGAATATGAAGAAGGGTCAACACCAGACTCAGAGGACTATTTTAGCAAAGGTATGTTCAAGGTCACCGTGATTCATTCGTATGTAAAAAGGTGAACTATTTTATTTTAGAATGTGTTGGGCAACTCATTTAAATTCTATTTCAGAGTCCATGCCAAGCGATTCAACAGTGTCCCCTCTGACAGATGAATCAAAGCCTGAGGACGACAGTGTTTTCCTTTCACCAAGTAGAAGTCGCACCACAGAGGATCTCTTTGCCATGATTCACAGGTGTGTTCACAAGATACATTTCACATAAATGGTAAAAAATAGTAAAAGTTTATTAAAAACATTTTGTATGTTCCCATTTCAGGTCAAAAAGAAAAATGTTAGGGAGGAAAGATTCTGGAGATATGACAACACGGGGCCAGCTGGGTGTTGTTTGGGGCAATGGAACTTCTACCAATCCTGCAACCTCACCAAGTTCCCCAAACATGCCTACAAATTCAGCCACTCAAACGGGGTCCCTGAAAGCCCCAGGACAAATTTACAGGAGTGCCAAAAAGTCCAGTACCTCTAATGAAGAGTTCAAATTGCTGCTGTTGAAGAAGGGGAGTCGCTCAGACTCTAGTTATCGCATGTCGGCTACAGAGATCCTGAAGAGCCCCATTTCACCCAACAGCCCTGGTGAGCTCCTGACGGAGGCTTCCAGACCCCTGGAAGAGCCACTGTCTCCTCTGAAACATCATTCTTTTGAGGAAAAGCCTGGTCAGATTTTTAGCCCTTTTCCAAAAGCGTATGCTGATGGCTTCACCACGAAAGCTTTTCCCATATCTGCCTCATTCAGACAAGGCCGGTCAAGGATGCCACCGGCTGCAAACAGCAGCCGCTACAGTACACGCAGCCGACTGTACAGCGCTCCGATGCAGGCCATATCAGAGGGGGACACGGAGAACTCAGACGGAAGTCCACATGATGATTGGTCCCCCTGAACATGCAGCTTTAGCTCTTAGCATCAACCAAGTTACATCTTTATCATTAAGTTAAAATATAATGCTGGACACATGACACACTTTTTTGAGCGTTTTTGAGTGTGTGTACACTCATATAAACAGAGGAACAAAGCATTCTGATGGTGATTTTTAGTGGTGGAGTTCTAATCATTTCACAAGCATATTTATTTTATGTCAATTGTACAATAACATAAAATAAATAACATTTATTTTATGTTATTGTTTGTGTAACATGTAACATTTCACTTTGAAAAGGTTGTGAAAAACAACAAACAGCTAAAATTCATAACTTTGTAAGTATTCCCGTCATCAGCTCAGTGACAGTTGTTTTGTCACGAACATTGTCTAGAGATAAAAACAGTACTGTTTTGGGGTTAACTGTGAAAATGAGTCCATATGTTGTTAAAAAGAAGGGAAAACCTTTCCTGTACCTTAAACACAGACTGTTTATGGCAGATGGCTTGGGACAATTAAAGAGTGGCCTTCTGTATAGTTATAGCTGTAGCATAAAGAGGTGGAGTACTTTTGAGTAGCATCTCAGATTTACTCTTAAACTGTAACTGGATGTTACTGGGCAGGATATGTAGCTGTGTTGGGTTTTCTGATGACCAGCCAACATTTTGCACTTCTTTTGGTACTGAGAAAATGTCCCAGCATAAGATTTTACAAAATAATGCCTCAGTAAAAATCAATATCTATATTTAGAATAGAATTTTTTAAAAGTTTATTTTGTAATTGACATTAACTTAAAAACGTAATGGACTACCTGGCACATGTGGACACAAGCCTCTCCCTGTTTTTGGCATATTTAAGATGTCAAGATTTGCTTTTATTCAAACGCTGTGCTGCAGTTAATTAGCATCTGACTCTTCTGTGTCATTTGATATTTACTGTTTTTATCGGAACTTCTTTTGCAGAGTCAGTAATGAAGCAGATCAGCGCAACCGATTGTGTGTGTGTGAGTGAATTGATCTGGTGAGGTATTTCAGCTACAACACGATCATCAGTCGTATTCTGTGAATACTGTACCAGTTTCTTCTCTTTTATTATGGATTCTGATTTTTGTTGTTCTTGAACACTGACCCGCATCAGACTAATACTGTGCAATTGTTTGACAACCAACCTGTTAAATTATGCCTCTACCCCAGTGATTGTAGCTTTTATAGATATTTTGCTTAATAGTTAGTTAGTAGAATTGAACTGCATGCAACATTTCAGAGATGAGATAATATTTGTGGGTCATTTGTTAGCATACGGTCAGTTTAATGAGTTTACCTCATCAATATGTCAAGCAGTTTGTTTTGAGGTCATGAAATGATTAAAACAAATTCTGTTTGTCATTTCTATGTAGTTAAACTGACTACAGGAGAAGCATGTTGTAACAGATGTAGAGGGTTCAGTAGAAGTTTCTAGAGGTGATGTGTAGTGAAAGTGCTTGCGGTTGGAAAAGACATTTACAGTTTGTGCTGTGTCGGGTTTGAATGTGTGATTATTGGAGGGCAATAAGGAAAGTTAACGGATGGATGACATGTAGGGTATCAGCTTTGACACTGATGGAAAACACGCCGTTTTCACTATGCTGTCGAGTAAATATCACAGACAACTAATATCCAAAGATGGAGTACAGATCATGGAGCAGAGTCACGTTAGACTGAGGAACAGGGCAGGTCTGCAGTGTAATGGATCATGGACAAGTTCAAATAGGTTTTATTTTGCTGAATTTTGTCTTTAGCTACAGTAAATCTTGTGCCTAAAGAATATAAACGTGATGCAAATCAAACGAGAGAGGTTGAGACTGAAAAGGACTGATGAAATAAATTTCATTTCACTACTGTTTTGGTACAATGTCTTTAATGGCACACAGAACTCCTTGTCTAATGTTTATATTTTTATTTTGGTACTAAGGCAGAGAGATTATTAGAATTAAGTATGATTTTATTGTATTGTATTGGGTATTGGGCTTAGCTAAATTTCTAATGACTGCAGATATTTATGAATGTGTGGACTGTGTGATGGTTTTCTCCAGAGGTTAAGCTTTCTTGCGAAAACACTGGTTTTAAAAGACCGATGATTTTACCACAAAAACTAAAACCACTTATAAATAATATTTAACCCCATTTAAAGCGAATGGTTCGCTGTGTCTAGTGGTGAATTTGGCATTTCTCTCCTGTGTACTGCTCAGTATTATTGTAGGATTCTGGTGTTTTTACACTTATCCTGCTGGGTGAGAGATTCAGTCTTGTGCTCGAATCCTGCTTCAAATACAGATGTTATCCAGATCAAACTGTCCTCAATGTAAGCTATTCATTATCTCCAGCAAACAGAGCTAAACAGTTTGTCACTGTTCCAACATTCTGATCTGAACATGTGCACTGATGTAGTTTGTGAGGGTAGTCACTTTGTCTTGTGTTGTACCTAAAGATATTTATACAGGAATACAGATGATAGTTGACATGGCAACAGCAGAACAAAATATGCTTACAGTAAATACACAATGCTTGTTTGATGAATGGTAATGTACAAAGTTGGGTAGCAAAGGGTTTCAAAAAGCAACCATAAGTTACTGTACTAAAAGCACAGTTCTATGATGCTTCTGGTACTAGACTGAAGCCTTCAAGCAACTAAAATGAAAAATAACCTCTTTGTACACATATGTAAATATAAAAGCTCTTAAAATTGTTTCCAGGGTGTTTCTTTTGTAAAATGTTTCCAAAGTTTACATGAATTATAAGCCTTTGTATTTTTTTTTATCTGTGCAACACTTTGAGTCTTGTATTTATTTTTTAGTAAACTGTGGAAAAGTCCCACTGCAAAATGTCTCTAAAACAACTTGCCAGCTTGACTGGCTGTTTAATAAATGTGCATAGAGGAGGTCAATAAATGTGACTGCTTTAAACCGTTCTGTCTGTCTTGATGAAATGATGAACTCTGTCAAATGATCTCTGTCAGTTACTGTCTCATCTTTACGGTCTCATCTTTACTGTCTCATCTTTACAGGCTTCTGAATACCTCTGAATGTCAGGTAATGGAGGAACCCAGCCGCAGACAGCGGTTAACAAATAAGACTTATTATACAAAAGACAAACTAAATAGAATAGAAGCCACAAGGGGGCAACAAGGAACTAACTGAATCCGGTTAATTAAATCAAGGGAATCGAAATACACAAAATAAATATTTAAGGAAATAGTGTAAGGGATAATAAATGAAGACGACAATAATCAACACTAAGAATACCACAATTGAAAATAAGGAATAACTGGTTAAATAAATGTATACAAAAATGTAAAATAAAATCTACAATAAACAAGGCATAGACTAAACGCATAAGTAGAGCAAGACAGAAAACGCTAAACACAGAACAAGGCAAGACTAAGATGATAATAAGTACAGGGACACGACAGAAACGGGCTTTGAACACGACAGGTTCAAACGAACGTCAAAGCAATGTTCTCACGAACAGATAACAATATATAATATAAACAATAGCGAAACAACCATTGGAGACAACACGGACCAACACAAGACAGCAAACACGAGGGCAATAAATACACGGGGGCAATAAATACACGGAAACAAATGAAAGCAACAGGTGCGCGACATTAACAGAAACGAGAAAACGAGGGAACAAGGAGGCGGGGTAATGACGCAAGACCGGAGAGCACATGGCTAATGAATATGCGATTAGCCATGTGCTTCCACACGTAACGCACACCCAGAGCGCGAGTTTAAACTCCGACTCTAATCGGAGCTAAGACGAGATGAGTCGGAGTCTAAGCCCCGCGCTCTGACACATAACAAGACAGAGTCAGGATCCTGACAAACACGGGATCTTCCATCTTTTTAGTTCTTCTCAGCAAGATGTTTGTTACGGCAGAAATAATCACTCTACACATAATATTGTTTTGAACATCTTTATTGTCATATCGTTTCTTTGTACTTTCAGCCTAATTGTTTGTGTTTCAGTAAATGGTCAACAATAACTTTCTGCTTTATTTGTTATTACTGGAAAGAGGAAAATGCTGATTGGAAACAACACAAGCCAGATAAATGAATCAGAATGATGTGACATCAGTTAAAACAGGAGTGTTCACGCTCCGGTCTGCAGGAGGAGTCACCCGCATTCACAATACAGAAGGGAAATCGCCCGCTCGCCTCTCGTCCACACGGCTGCAGTCCTCTGCACTCAGAATCAATCTTCTTGAGGATGTGGTGACATGGTCTCAGGAGGCTGCATGGGCTGTGCTCATGATCTGGTTTGCTGCATGGCCCTTCTATGGCTGGAAAGCGCCACGTCATCTTCCCTCCACATGGTTGTGCGTGTCTGTGCTCATCAACAGCCTTGTGGCATGATGCTGCATATTTGCAAGGTTTACCGCAAGAATAACCGCATCCCAGCAGGCAGGACGGCACCTTTTTGCAGTTTTTCTTGCAATCACTATCATGACATGGTGTCACATGACCGCAGGGGTTCTTGAACACCCCGTCCTTACAGACATCAGGGCGTGGTGAGACATTGAAATCTTTCTTCCAGATAGGTTCATAGGTCGCCCCTTTCCTGCAGTTGTCTGACTCCATCTGGATGGGTGCGAAGCGGCCGAATAACTTCTTTCTACAAGACATTGTGTGAGCTGCAAGAAATGAGGGTGAGAGAGAGATGATGATGATGATGGAGGAATGGTGGTGAAATATTACAATGCTACATTGTAACAATTTGCTAAGCAACCGACAACCATAATCATAAACTCTTAATATCTGCCCCCATCACCTTTATTTTGTACAGTTTCAGAGTCTGAGAGACACGGTTAAAATGTGTCACTGCACAGAAACAAAAACAATAGTAACAATGTGAAACACTCCCCTGAGTTTGGCTTCTATTTGTATCTTGTTTTTTTTAAGCAAGGGGTAAAACACATTTTACAGGTTAAACAAAGATAAAACATTCTTCCCTTCAATCTACAATGATCTACAAACTGTCAAATCTGGATTCTGTTTCTGTAAGCAGTTGTTATTATAGGTAAGTTGATTACTTACGTGATTTTAGTTCGTCCTGATTATGTTTGAATATTGACTGGTTTGGTTCTGTTGGTTAACAGTTGGTTAACAGCTTGTACTCAGAGTAAGTCCTGCTGCTTTCAGCTCTTCTGTAGCTCTGCTGTTTCTCTCCTGAGCGATCTCTTTATATTCACCTCTCCATCTCCACCCATACACAACTCACAGTCTCACTGGGGAGAGTTCACTGCTGAAGATGACTGTCACAGGTTAATTGCATAGCTTTAATATAATCCACACATTTACATAAGCAAATTCTGTATCATTTTAATAATGATATGAGTTTAACACAATTTAATGGCAGCATAATAAAATGTTACTCATTCCAAAACGTAATCCGATAAATTAACTTCTCAACAAAATCTTTTGATGACTAGAATTTTAAATTGATCTGTCATATTGCTCATTCAAAAGAATCTGAGTGATTTTCTAAATATTTCAGCAATGTGTTTTAAACTGTTTGCCGTTTAATTTTGTATATAGATGCCATCTGTGTGCAGATATATACACATGCTTTAAACAGACAGAATTGCACACACAATCATAAACACTGTAATGATATAATTACATCACAGTTATTAATCTCTGTGAATTATAATCTCAGACTTCTTGAGTCTTGAATGGTCACTGACTCTGAGGGACACGTGCATGACATCAGGGACAGTCGGTAAGTGTGAATGCTTCAGTCTGTCACACAGTAAGACACGTTCCTGTGCCATCAGTCCCAGCACGTGTGCTTACCTCAGCCAGCACATAAACATGAAGCTTATGAATTAAACTCCAGACACGTCAAATCCTCACACTGTCCGCATATAATTCATATAATGTTTAAGATTGTAGACATTTAGATTGTCATAAAAGATATAACGTCTGCCAACACAATAAAAGTTGTTTATTTAAATCACCGTTTACGCCATTATTGGTTCTCATAATTATAACTATATTTTTTATTTCTGTCTATAGTACTTTATTTTAAAACCACAAATATGATTTCTAAAATCACTAACATTCTCACATACAATTAAAGGCAGGAACCTTATATGTGTGCAAACAAATAAAGATCAATACAAATACATAATGGTCATCACAACATAGTTCTGATGGATACTTCACTAAACATGGATGTGATGAGTTGTGATGATACTTCACTAAACATGGATGTGATGAGTTGTGATGATACTTCACTAAACATGGATGTGATGAGTTGTGA
>JAZGTJ010016710.1:1153-12506 GCA_036877575.1 Botia almorhae
AAAACACTTGGACTCATTTTGGCACTATCCTAAACTCTATTATATGCACTCAAAATAAAATTTAAAACTATAATTCAAAACAAATCAGTCTTTAGTTCAGTCCCACACTCTTAAATTAGTACCCCAGACACAGAAACAAGCCTACGTATTCTCCTTCAATTATATGCACTGAAGTCAGCAGGATGTTGAGTTATTAGTCACAAAAGAGCAATGGGGAAATCATTGGCTGAAATCTTGACTAAAATACAATGAGCACACAGCATAAATTTCAGCCCCACGGTCAAGAACTACAGAGGAAATGCGCGCATAGGGACCAGTGTCGCATGAACACAGAGGTAAGCAGGGCTGCAGTAATGCAATAACCTTGACTTACATTTCCCTGTTATATTATACACAACCTCCCCTCCTGGACATGTGTAGCTTACATTATGTAAACCAACACACTTTTCCTGAACTACTCACACCATCAATTATTCATAAATGTAAATGCATTCAAATACATTATGAAGCACTTAGGGAAAGTTACAGTGGATCAACCTTTCATCAGAGTTTTATTGGACGCTGGTCATCTCATAACCTGCTGTGTCGTGTAATCTTACATTAGACTAAGAATAATAAAGTCCATTTATAATTCTGTCATTGGCTTCTGTCCCTGTGTGGCTCCTCTGAGTATTCGTGAGAATAGAAGTGAATATTTTTCGCCATCGCAATGCGGTAAGACGTCTCTCTGGGTCTGATGTTCCACATTCATGCTCTAGAAGCTGATAGCTCTTGCAAGGGGGAGGTTGGGGGGCTTGTAATTCACTGCTTCTGATAGTTTAGGTTGCACTCTTAAAAACAAAGGCTCAGAAAAGGGTTATCAACCGGATAGGGCAATTCGTACTGTAAAAGAAAAAACTTTTAGAGAAAGAAATGAGCAAAAACAATGAGATGAGAAGACAACAGAGCAGAGAAGGAAAGAGACATGAGAAGAGATGAAAAAACAAGAAGAGAGGAGAATATAAGATGGAAGAGTGCAAAACAGAAGAGAAGAAACTAGAGACTAGAATAGAAGAGACTAGAAGAGAAGGGGCGAAGAAGAGTGAAGAGACACGATGACAGGGTTAAAAAATAAAGAGAACAGAAATGAAGAGCCAAGAGATGAGGAAAAATAGGGAACAAGAGGAGAAAGGATCAGTGTGTATCTCCAGGAGTAACACACTGTCTCCCCTTTAACTCTCCTGCTGCTTCTTTGTATTTCAACAAGCCTGGAATGAGAGATGGATATTCCCCACACACAGGCAGTCAGGAACCCTACAGATGCACCACGCTCCTTCTCGCCGCCCTTTATCAAAGAGAGGCAGTGCTGTGCAAATTACACTGACCTCTATTCCTGACCCCCGATGGCCCGCCCCTCCTCACCTCCTTTCTCTTCACTTCTCGCAGCTCTCTCTTTCAGAGCTGCTCTTTTTGTGCTGGTGTCATGTAGCTGAAAGAGGAAGTCACCATCCGTCAGACCACCCTCACGCTCAGACACCCACTGAGTCGCCATGGAAACCCTCCAGAGAGAGGCTAGAATAAAAGGCCGTCGCTGAACGGAGCACAATGCAAATGAATGAGGGACGGGCAAGGGAGGACAGAGAGGACAGGGAGATGTTGGAAGTGGGTGTTTAGTGTAACTTTTGGGCAGAGTGGACATGTCCTAATTTTGTTGAAACTAGTTCTCGAATAACACTTTTAGCTACTTTGAAGAAGGTTCGAACATAAAAAATAAAAGCAGACGTTTCGTAATGAATAATGCAAGGCCTGTGTTTTGAAAAATGACTGAGGCTTGCGTTCAGACAGACTGTGAGCGCTGTGCAAATCTCGATGTATAGCAATTGTGAGCCAGAATAATGGAACATAGGGAAAGTTTAGCAGAACCATCTACAAGAAAAACAGCCAGTCACACCTCACACTAATACATGCTGCTCCCAGTATTATAGGCCCCTGAGGGAATTCATAATGATTAATTATATAGCCAGTGCACTTTTTAATGCTTAGCATTAAAGCATTCTAAAGTATTTATGGCTTGTTTGGTCACATGCATACAACACACATTCACACCCAAAAAGCAATAACATCATGGCTTTGCATGGTCTGCAGGCACATAACTGCAATCACTGGGGTTCTTTTAATTAATAAATATTAATTGGGCCTGTTACCCTGAGGTGGCAAACACAGCAGGATAAGATTATTTATCCCACAGTTTGTTTGTTTTCTGTTCATTTATTATTTATATATTCATGGTGTTGACTTACTTTAAATGTCACTATTCTGCCAGACCTCAGAGAGAGAAAGAGAGAGAGAGAAAGCGAGAGAGGGTTAAATCATTTACAGTGAGTCAACAGGTTTTTCAATCATCAGGCTTCTGAAGATTTGTGATAATATTTTATTATCACAAATAATTTTAATGATATTACAATCCATATTTTAGTGTACTGATTTTATTCATTTTCGATGCACAACTGCCCTTGTCTGTGAATTGCGAACGCTATAATAAAGCATTTAAAATAACATAATAACAATAATACTTAAGTAGCATAATTTTAACCCTTTTTACACAAAGATTTTTTACAAATTCTTCAACAAATAATTTGTAAAGTTAGTAAAAACATCTTTGTAAAGCTCACAAAAATGTAATTTACTCAACAATTAAAAACACTACACACATACTTTTTTATAGTTTTTTTTTTGTGGAAAGTACTAACATCTGTCAGTTAGCACTGGGACATGCAAATTAAACTCATTCTAAAGCACAGAACAGTGATGCTGCTGTTTGATTGGAGCGTATGTTGTTTCCTGTAGAGTTTTAAATGGAGCAGCTTCACATTTACAGGTAAGGCCACATGCATGTGTTATGCAGATATAAAACTCTCAAAAGCAGAAAATTGCCACTTGTCTGATCAAGGGTTTTAAAACCCTGCAGTGAATAAAACATTCCGCCTCTTAAACCGGAATGGAGGTGGATTTTATACATGGGCGTGATGGCTAATGGTCTGAGTGACTATTCAAAGTGGTTTTAATGATAGATGGAGGCTGTAATTGATGGACTCGATGATGCAATCTGCCATGAAAACCAGCAGCCAGCTGAGCTTGGCACTGGAAACCCGCTACTGTCACCCAAATACTCGGCATTTCATTGCACCAGCGTGCATCACCACCAGACATGCAGGAAATGCGCCCACTCTTCATTGCAGCTAAATACACATTATTGGCAAGCTTGGCAGACCATAATTGCATCCACTCCCATACACAACCACACACATGTATATACAGACACTCTACTAACAAGGTGTAATATGTGAGGCCACAATTATTGAATCCACTGTCCCACAGTTCTGCTCACATTACCTGGGATGCAGCGTAGCAATGTATTCAAAGAAACTGTTTTTGCTGATTCATTGGGATCCTGCTTTATAATCACACATTAAATGGATGAGAGATGGAATGTCAGGTAGAACAAGAAAGAAATGTAGGAGTCTGAGAGAATGTTGAAATATGATGAAATTTGTGGGAAAGTGTTATCAGATGCTAAACACACAAAGTCAAAAAGAGAAAGGCAGTCTGATATCAGCTAACCCAAGACTGTATCTTCCTGTCAGTTACACCATTAAACTTTAGACATGCAAGTTTAAGCTTAGACTTAAGATAAAAAAAAGTAACGATACAGCTTAATAAGAACACAATAAAAAATGGTAATACTTTAAGGGAATACTATTTATTAACATTAGTTATTAACATTTTGCTAACATGAACTAATTTTTACAACGTTAATTCATCTTTGGTAATATTAGTTTATACACTTTAAAATAGTTAAAATTGTTCATTGCGCATTAATTGTTAAGAAATAGAACCTTATTGTAAAGTAATCCCAAATGTTAAGGAAAGGAAGAATGAGAGTCAAGCCCTAAAAAATACTACGGTTGTAACATGGTACAGTGATGGTAATATTGTAGTACATAATGATTACCATATGCATGTACCATACAATTTATATCATTAGTTTAGTATAGTATATTATTAATATTTATAGCAATAGTATTTATGAGTTTCATGTTAAAAACATTATTGCACTAATAGTTTATAGTTACATTAAGTTTATATTCTGTCTTTTGCACTGGATTGTACTTTTTACTAGATAATTTGAATTTACAAATATACTTGTTTACATATTTTCAATAATCAATAAATTACGTTTGAATCTCTGTACAAACATTTTCTGGTGGAAGTGCATTTAACAAATGATTGACACCGCAAATCTACAAATCTCTCTAAAGGCTGATAAAATTGTAACAATGTGGTACATCAAAAAAACATGGTATTACCATAATACCACATCCAAAACACAAGACATTATGTTTGTTTATTGACAAGACATTTTTTCTGTCAAACATAAACACTGGTTTATTTATTTATTTGCTTATTTTCTGGAGAGCTTGAATAGAACACATACCGATTCATTGTCATAGCAAATCCTTATTTTCTAGCGGGGCTTTGCTTTTAAAATGCAATATAAAGACTGGTAAATTGCTGTGCTTTGTGTAGTGGCTTATCGTTCGTTTTGTCTCTGAAATGGTTGTTTGGTCTGCCATGCTTTCCAAAGTCTCTCCCTCTCTGCATGTCCCCCTTTTTATTCTCTCATACTTAAACAGATGGGATAAAAGGTGAAATTTCTGAACGAGCAGAAGGGCCTGTGACAGGGTTATATGCATTGCTGAAAAGTTTTCACAACACTTTTCTCAATGCCTGTGGACAAAGATCTTAAATACAGAAAAAAAGTTAAAAAAAAAAAAAAGAAAAAATCTGTTTTGTGTTCAACTCCTTTTTCTTGAGTGTAAAGGTCAGGATGTGGTTGGAAGAAGCTGCTCCTTTTGTTGCCAACCTCAACACAGTTCTCAGAGATTGGCACCTCTGTTGCACTAGACTAATTAGGGAATATAGAAGTTGAGGGTCTGTAAAATTTTAATTGGAATTTGTCACGTTAAAGGCTTGGCTCAGACTGGAATTATAAATGGTTTTGTAAACAGATGAATAAGCATAATGAAGAATGAACAGTCTATAATGCCCAGGAGATACATGAAACCTTAAAACCCACCACAGGAGCCCACATATTGACTAAAAATTGCAGGGACATGACGATCGCCCTAAATGTATTTTATTGTACAGCACTTAAGGTGATTTGAAATAGACATGTGAACAGAGAATCAGAGAAAGCCAGACAGCTGTTGAGAGAAGCACGCCCATTGACATAACGATTTTTTAATTGCCTCAGGAAACAAGGCAGTGCCTTTAATTACAACGGTCTCCAAAAGACTGAATGTTTTTCTACAATACTACATAAAAGCTCCATCTCCACTCCACTGAACCGTGGCCACAGAGAACCTACAAGCAAAATGTCTCTCTCAAGGTCTGAAGCCCAAAGGAAGAATCTATTGATCCTGTGAAAATAAATGAGTGCGCTGTTAATGGTTAAAAAGTGTTCGTTATTGTACCGCTTTCAACAAAACTTATTATGCACATTTCATTTGCCTGCTTGTTGTTGTAAGTTGAGAATGTATTGTGTGAGCACCATTATAGCGCAGGACTGAATCCCTTGTGTGCAATATATATTCATGGAGCACAGGAGCTCCCTAAACGATAGAAGCTGAGAGAAAAAAATTATGCAGCCTCAGCAAGGATGAAAGATGGGCTATTGTTTAAGGAGCCGATTGTTTGTTTTCTTTCTCATAGGAACACTGCATACAAACGCACGGTGTAATCTATATGTAATCCACTGCAAGAAACTTGTGTTAGATAACGTTTATACAATATACTCCTAAAAAGATCAACACAAACAATAAAAACAATTGGATGCTAGATTTTACACCGCCGGTTTCCTGTGCAAAACTGTTATGAGTGTTGTGGATAAGTGGCAGGGTGTTGCAGTGCAGTTAAAAAGATGTTTCAAGTGGTTTGTTGCCTGTTGCTGTGTGGAAACTAAGAAGTTCTAGGCGGTTGCAAGGGTGTTGCCAAGCGGTTTCTAGGTGGTTTGAAAAGCCCACCGCTAAGGCTATACGATACTCAGGGTCCCTAGATATGACTCAGATCTCTACTTTAATGTATTTCTGATGGGTCAGACTGTATAGCATGTCAGATAAAGAGTTAAAACATTTGAAAAGAAAGACACATTGATTGCTGTGTAACTCTCTTTATTATCTGATCGTTCTCTCTGTATGTCTCTGTTATGGAGGAGGCTACCGGCCCTCCTCCTCAGTGCCAGCAGAGGGAACCTTCACCGGAATACTGACTATCCATTTGAACTTCCCAAAAGAAACCCTTGCTCGACTTCCTGTTTGACTTACGTGATCATTACCGGAACTATTTAAGCGCACAAGCGCGAACGTTCATTGTGATGTCTTGTATTGCCTTTCTAGCGTACATTTTAAAGCAATCTCCTGGTTGTCTTTCTGGTCACATTTTGGATTGTTTATGGTTTTTGGATTGTTTGCCACCTGCCCATTTGGATTACGCTTTGAATTACAGTTTTTGGATTTGTTTGCTGCCTGCCCCGACCATTGCCTGTTTACTGTTTTGTGATTACTGCCTTGCCTCTGAAAGTACTGTTCGCTGTTGTGTTTGACCCCTGCCTTTTAATAGCCATTAAATTACGCTGCACATGGATCCTCCTGCCTCTGCGTCTTCGTTACAGTCTCAGAGGCGTTAAGATTATATTTATGAGGCATTTTGAGATGGCACTTTTGAAAAGACCAGCACTGCTATTTTTGATGTTGTTTCCTGGTGTGGGTTGTTGGTGTGGTGACATCCATTTCCATGCCTCTCAACTTGTTTTACCAGCGAGACTTGCTTGTTCAACCAGCTTCAGTAGGAGAACCAAATTGGGTGACCATCAGTTTTGCAGGTGATCAGCACAGCTATGGTGGTCCACCAGCAAGACCAGGATTAATCATCATAAACCAGCTTGAATGAAATTCCTGTTGGTCTCAGTTGGCTTATTCAGCAAGGTGTCTTTGGGTTTGTGTGATATAACTATGTCCTGGAAATATCTAGTAACAGATATCTCCACCAGCTAGACCAGCCCCAAACCAGCATTGACTAGCCTAAATGAATCTAAACCAGCACAGATTTTTTGCTGGTGAACAGCACAGCTATGTTCTGGAAATACCTGCCGTAGACTTGAAGGCCAAATGCCAAAATATGACCTGAATCATGGTAAGTACCACACACAAACAGTATTTACTCTACAATTCTTCAAAACAAATCTAACACCACAAACCATCCAACTAGACTGAATGTCACCCATCGGTTGTTTGCCAGTCTAGGCATTTTGCAACATAAAGAACGTTTTGTGTCTTGAAAAGAGAAGCACCATACTGACTTATAGCAGAGAGTTCAGATAACCAGTCACACAAAGACATCTTTCTTTGTCAATTGTCTCTTATAAGTGAGAGGCGCCAAATAAGGCCCCTTCTAGGACACAGACGAGGGGGATTGTTAAAGGGACGCTTTTATTTCTTTCCGATAAGATCAAAATTGCAGAGGAAAATTGTGGCGAGTTAAGGAGCTCAAAACATGAACATTGCACGAACACACACATACTATTGCATGACAAAATACTTTTTTAAACAGTGGACCTCTTATTAACAGAGCGTGCACACCACATCAACATAAAGGGCAGGATGATGTGTGCTTGTGTGTGTGTGTGTGTGTGTGTGCACGGGTGTTGACTTGACCTATTAGCAGACTGTTTGAAAAGCTGTCTGGAATCGAGATAGACTTAACGTAGGAGTTATGGGTGGGAAGCTCATTTTATCTATCTTCGACATTCAGAGCTGACACACATTCTTATGTCACTGTAGGAGTTTAGCGACCCTATATAAACCAGCTTTGGAGAAGCTACTGCCAAAATGTTGCTTACCATGTTATGAGCTACCCGTAAATTAAACTCCATGCCAAACTGAGCTTTTAAGAAGAAATAATAAGCTACACAACAGCTTATGACACTGAAGATATTTAAAGGGGCAATATTGTTTTAGCTTTAAAATTATACAAAGATTAAATGATTTACTTGAATAATCACTTCAGTATTCACAATATCTGGTTTAAAGACTGTGTATTTTGCGTGTCATCACCATAACTGAACAAGTAACTACACTAAAACTATGAAAATGAAAAAGCAAAGATTTGTTTTGCTTTGAGAAAGCCTAAAATATAGAGTGGAGACTCATATAAATGTATATTAATTGGTGATTTCAATGGGCAGTCTGAATGAATAATTTTGTTCAAATGAACTGGACCTCTTAACAACACCAAGCCAAGCAAGACTGTATCATCAGTATTTTAAAAAAAGAAAATGTATTAAATGAAAAGGTAATTCTAGAGTATTTGAATTACATTTCTTCAACAAAGTGAAAAAGGCTGACAAACAGAACCTACACAGAAACTCATAAGCATCTCTCTCACACTAGTCACAGAGAAAATATTACTTGCAAAACACTGGGTGTATCAAAGATGTGACATTGGGATGTAGAGTAAATAGTTGGCGATGTAGAGGTTGGCAAGTGTTTTGGGAAAGGATTTGAAGAGTTTGGGTGGAAAAAGAACACACCAACAGATGAGGGATAAAGCATGAGGCCCATGCAGAAGATAAGAGGTGTATAAACAGCCCAGAGGAAGAGACTTTGGCTAAATATTAAAGCCAGTCTGGACCAAACCGTCCTCATTGGCTTCCATCCTCATCTATACCCACATCTGTTCCTGTACAAGTCTCTATCCCATGTGTCGCAGTTAATACCACCCTGTCTCCACATCACATCACTGAGGACATTCAAAGAGATGTGTAGGAGAAGATCATGCAGATGAAAAGAGAAAGCAAATGTTTATAATGGATGGAGATTTGACAGCTTGGAGAAGATAGAGAACAAAGGGATGGCAGACACTCTCAAGAGAGGAAACGGAAACAAATAGTAGAGATGTGAACTGTTTCGTATGTCTGTGTTTATAATGCCACACTGTTCTCTGATCAGTTTTGTGACCTGGCTCAGGCTGATAAAGATCTATGAGTGGAGGAGGACAGCTGACTTACATCAGTGCCTCCTGGGGACCTCGATCAATTCGGACATGGTTATGTTAAGCTACTGGGGTTCAGCCTGGGTCAGCACCACAGAGGAGTACAGCTGTTTCTGAAGCAGTCAGGCTAGCAAGGGTTCATCGAGTTTATCCATACATAAGCGCTAGAGCAGGGAGCACTCTTGAGACCTCAGTTTGGGTAAATAGCCTCTTGCAATCTCTCCTGACAGCGAGGAAGTGGAGCAGGCAGGGAGGGCTTTATTTGCCAAGTGCTCTTCAGGATTCTTGTGGTCTGTAGTGGGCCTGAACATCTCACACTGCACAGATGCATTGTGGGTAACTGAAGAGGAGGAGATGCAGCAAATGCTAAGAAAGAAAAAGAGAAAAAGGATTGGAAGAGTTGATTAAGTTCATATTTTATTTTACTCCTCATCAATTTCGAGAACACTTTCAGTCTGGAGATCTTCTTCTGAAAATGAATAAAATTAATGTCCAGACTGGAAAACCTTTACAATGGTCCCCATCTGACTAAAAAATAAGTAATATGCAATGCTGTTAACTCAGAAAACGTGCTAAAACACTTTCTACCCTCAATCTCTAAAATGCAAAGACAGAACAGGGTCTCCTACTAGACCAGCATGCTGACATCAAAGTTTATTGTAGCAAACTAACCTTATAACTTAACTGGAACTTGAGACACAAGAAATAAATATAAACAATCAGCTCTGTTGATTACAAATAATGTATTTTTAATTCCAGGAAGATCAGGTTTTAGCCCAATTTGCCCCTAAAAGATTAAAATAAGATAAACAGGGAGACTGTGGTATCTACACCGTGATATCTACAGTGATATCTACAATTTGTATCATATCTACACTGTAGTTACAATACAAATCATTAAAGGCAATTGTCAATTGCTGCACCTTAAATAATCAATGCAAAAGACTAAATAGTAAAACACATAACCCATTCAGTGGCACAGTGGCACATGGCAGTTGTGCTGGAAGGCATGTTTATGCTCTGATGCTAGTCATGTAAAAGGGCCTTAAGAGTTTTGAGGGAGGTTCCTCTTACATTCTCCTTTACCTTTACATTAGGCTAAAGGGGAATGATACCGAGTCTATCACTCAAGGAGACACCCTGTTCAAAATCGTTTTGTCCTTGTAAAGACTATAATACTGTTTCTAAACTATTCGGCCATGAACTCTTACTTCTGAAGGTTAGTTAGAGACGGAGCTGAATGACATACAGAACATGGATCTGAATGACTTCAACATCTTTTCTCAGAAACCATAATACAGATGGAGATTAGAACACGAGACTGTCCCCTCTTTTCTATGAGACCACCTTTTTGTAGCTGTTATTTATTTATTGACAAACTCAATGCTAATGGAAGAGCCTTGTTGTAGGAAAATAGGCCATGTCACAATGTTCCTCTTCTCGTCACACAGCACTGAGCTAAAGATAAATCCATTAGGATGGAGGAATATGAAGAGAGAGAGAGATGGAGAGAGAGAAACCAATTGAAAAGGGGAAACAGCGAAGGAGGAAGAATCTAAAGAGGAAAACATGTAAGCAATGAGGACATGAAAACAGTGAAACAGATGGAGCATGGAGGACATTCTAAATGAAGAAACTAGAGGAACATTTCCTGCCACTTAATTCTCTTCTTTTCTCCCTCACGCCTTTTCTTCCTTCTCAGCCGAATTTAAAAACCAGCTGAAAGGAAGTGGGAAAGAGGAGGCATTCATCTCCAGACCCCCAGTTTCTTTCGCCTATGATGTTTGCTCCAGTCTGCCTTTGTGCTGGGCGATCCTTTAGCCCTGACTGGCGCAAACCTGACTACCATTCCCAATGGCTGGGAACTGTAGTCCAATAATCGGAGGCTGATGGGGGTCGTGGGCCAAACATGCTTTCCCACCGTGCTGAAAAGAAGTGCTTGACAGATCGGGTGGCTCGGTCGCCACAGCGACCAATGAAGATGAGGTCATTCACTTTGACCTCCACCCTGCTCCCCTGGCGGGTGGTTAGATCACTAAGCTGTTGACTAATTAATGAGCGTGTTTGTAGTCATGCTAGTTAGGGAGGCTTTGATGGGAGCTTGCTCTCTTTGTGAATGACTTCTCTCTCGATTTACTGGACGGCCTTTTGAAATGTGTTCAGAAAGTCTTCTATGAAAAGACACATGCATATATGCAGTGTAAACATGATCTGCTGAAAGGGAAATACCTGTGCGATCTGTTTATAATACAATGTTAGTCCAATG
>JAZGTJ010016711.1:0-12505 GCA_036877575.1 Botia almorhae
GGTGAAAGCTGGAATGTCGGCAGACAATCGTTTACATCCAGAAGCACTATGTTAACAGTAGAACGATCCATGCGGGGGCTGCTCCCACGATCTGTGGCCTGAATAGTCAGAGAATATGACGATTGCGTTTCCCGATCCAGGAGTTTTGCCACTGAAATCACTCCTGTTACAGAGTCGATACGAAAATCAGAATTCACGTTCCCACTGGCAATGGAAAACCGAATCTGCCCATTGGTTCCCTCATCTGCGTCGCTGGCAAACACCTGGAGCACGTCGGTTCCAGTGAGTGTGTTCTCCTCAATCTCAATGTCATAGATGTTTTGCGAGAAACTCGGCGTGTTATCGTTCACATCCAACACAATCATTGTGACCTCCATGCTAGAGGAAAGAGGCGTTTCACCCTTATCAGTGGCCACGATTGTTAGAGTGTAATTTGACATCTCCTCCCGGTCCAGTTCTCCCACCAATATCACCTCGCCATTGACGTTCCTAATGCCGAACTTGTTTCCAAACATGCCCTTAAGGGAATATTCCACATAGCTGTTTGGCCCGCTGTCAGCGTCAGCTGCCTGTGCAGTAAATACTACAGTGTCCACTGGGGTATTCTCCTGAATGTAAGCCACCTTCTGAGAGATGAAGGTGGGCGGGCAGTCATTCACGTCCAGAAGTATGATTGACACTTGTGCTGTACTGGTGAAGCGGGTCATGGGAGGTGGAGCCAAGTCGTTAACAGTGATTACCAGGTTGTAGAAAGACTGAGTCTCTCGGTCCAGGAGATTCTTGGTCTGAAGGATGCCTGTGTTAGTTATGGAAAACTGGGATTGTGGATTGCCTGACACAATAGCGTAATGCAACTTTGCGTTCAGCCCTGGAAAACCACAAAAATGTTCAATTAACAAACGGCTACACTGCTAATGTGATTTAGTGTTGTAGGAAACATAGCCAACATAAAACTTAATATAAACCTAAAAATGTTATTGTCTTGGCTAACCAGCTAAACAGCAGCAGGACCAGGCTGGGAGACCAGATAACCAGCATAAATTATCCAAGACAAGCACACCAACCTAGGCTTCAAGATGTTTGTTTTATGTTTTTAATGTGGACATTGGCGTTGGGAGATGGGTAACACGCTAACGCTAATCTGTGATGTTCTAATTCCTGCCTCAGCACAAATGGTGTTTAGTCTGTTTCTCAACATTCTCCTGTTGTAAAGAAATGCAGACCAGCATTGAGAAATACTGTATATTGTACAGAATGGGTGTATTTTGAAAGCTGTGTCATCATCTTTTAATGGATTCTTTATTTTGCAGCTATAATGCTACAGCTAGCATGCGATAGGAATCTGTAGATATAATCTCAGCTCAGAGTAAATTATGTCTAATTGAGCGTCTGTACTGATGTGGAACACTGCGGCACCTTCCCACACTGGCCCTGTTTACAAAACAACCTAAACGCAGTCCTCCACCACAGGGGTCAAAGTTTAGGGGTCAGAGTTTAGGGGTCAGAGTATGCTAACAATGTCTCTGTTCTCACATCATTAGAAATGCAACGATTGAGACTGGAATGTAAGTCACCAAAAGCACAGCAGACAGAGTCAGAAAGCAGACATAAAACTGCACTGAACTACAAAGACTGCCTTCAACATTCAACAGGTGAGCTCACAAAACCCTTCCATCGTTTGGAATTGTACAAACAAAATAAAGAAACAAAATTCCATTAGGTTTGGTATGATGAAATGCAGTCTGTTTTTTGGACCCTAAAGATTTCTTTTGCATGGTGACGTTATTTTTATTGTAAATAAAAATGTTTATTAATTGTAAAATGCATTGTTTCAAACCTGTAGTTTTTTATTCAGTTACTGGATAAGGATTTTTAAAATATCAGATTTTTAAAATATCATTATTTACAGACTGCGTTCACAGAGCAATTTCTAGCCAATAAAATGATTTGGAACTGCAAACTGTAGTATAAGCCATAGAAAAAATTCCACAACTTTCCCCTGACATTTTACAATTTTCCAGGCCTGGAAATCATTCCTTAAAAATGTCCTTATATTTACAGGTTTTACATGACCATGGAACAACTGAAGTTATTTATACTTCATGCTGCTTTACTGTCTGGAATAAAAAGTATACGTAACTGTATTACAGTAATGAACAACATCATTACAATAAGTATAAACAAATTCATATGTAAAACATACAGACACATGGTTTAATTGGCATGACAATTATTATATCTTGTTTTGTCTTTTGATTTGGTTTTCCTGAGATTTAACTAAACACTCATTGTGAGAATAAAGAGGGTGTAAAGTACAGTTTGAGTCATTTGTAACACTAAACAGACTAACATTATAATGGCAGATGAGAATCAAGTGAGGCAACTGTCAGCATTCTGATGCTGGAATATGAATGGACAATGTGTTTTCCATCTAAACTTTGTTTCTGTTTCTTACCATCGTCTGCATCTCTGGCGCTGACTGTGAGAATGGTCATTCCCAGACTTAAACTCTCCAGCACGGAGGCGCTATACATCGAGCTGTTGAAGACGGGCGGATTGTCGTTGACATCCAGAAGGTTGAAGTAAACTCGGACGGAGCTGAAGAGACCCCCTCCATCCTGAGCCCGGACCGTGAGAATGAAGTGCTGCTGAGACTCGTAGTCCAGCGGGCGGGTGACGTTAAACACGCCAGTTACAGGATTCAGGAGGAAGGTGTCATCTTCATCCTCCTCCTCTATAGAGTATGTGATCTCACCGTTTAGCCCAGAGTCCGAGTCACTGGCCAAGATGGCCGCCACAATAGAGCCTGAACACAAAACACAGCAGTACAGAAACATCTGACAGGTTACAGATTACAGGTCTGAAGCTGATCGTTTCAACATTCTGCTCCTTCATCTGCATGAAAACAGAGCAAGCAGTCTTCCCAGCTAATAATTTTAGGTTATAAGAACATTTAGCTAACAAAAAACATTACAAAAAATTTATTTTAATTGTTCTAGAAACATTATTGCTTGTTTATAAGGTTTTTGAACTTTCTTAAACTCTAATGTTTTTAAAATGTTTCACTAACTATTTAAGGTAACGTTTTATGCTAACATTTTAAGAACACTGCCCAATGACATTTTATATAAGTTGTACTAATATCCAATCATATAACATTCTAATGTTACTGCAAGAACTTTTTTTGATAATTTTGAGAATGTTTAGAGATTGTTAGCCAATATTTATGTTAGCAATATTTATGTATGATCTTTAGGGTCATTGCATGTCGTCATATATTTTGTATAGTAACATTTTACAGCCACAAATATTTGTGAATGTGAAAAATCTGAAATGCTTTGAACATCTGTATGTCACACATCTGCGTAAACTCTAAAACTAACCAGAACTGATCTTGTGCTTTTACAGGCTAAGAGCTTGTACCTGGAGCCATGTCCTCTGGGATGTCAAAGGAGTACATGGGGCGGGAAAACCTTGGTGTGTGATCATTCACATCGATGACTGTGATGTTCACCCGTACGTCAGATGACTGCTGTCCATCATCGGCACGCACCAGAAGGGAATACTTAGACTGGCGCTCTCGGTCCAGATGCCTGGTGGCCGTCAGATCGCCGGATTCCGGATCAATGCGGAAACTGTCATCTGCTCCACTGATGATGGTGTAGGTTACCAAAGCGTTCGGACCCTTACCACGAAACAAATACACTTGCTTCAACACTACATTTCACTTCTGTAAACTGACAATTTAAAGTGAATTACAATATGTGTAATAAAAAATATGTAAATTATATAACAGGGTACGTAAGGAGCCGTGTGTTTCACAGATTATACCATGATACCATGAATCGTGTTGTTTGGCATGACCTGTTAACTGTGGCAAAATCACTGAGGCACAAACTTTTTGTTTTTCATTAAAATTTAAAATAAAATGTTGTTTATCTCTGAAGTCTGCTGAGGAGAATAACAATTTCAACATGCCAAACGCTCTCGTTTCTGAACATCACTGAACATCAGTCTTCACGTTTGTGTGAGGGAGAGAGAGGTTAGTCTGAGGGTTGGTCTTGCTCTTTGAACTCTATAAAGTCAGATAATAGATCCCCTAATACCCGCCGAAACACCCTCACCAAAGAGAAACATTAGTGATTAGATTCTATTAGTATCTGTTTCTCCTTTCCCAACCAACTATAATAATATGCTAGAATGATTGTTTCGTTCTATTTACATTTATATTTTGTGAGCATGTCTTTAAATGCAGATAAATGTCTCAACAAACCTTCAAGGGGGGATTAAAATGATTTAAAATAAGCTAAAACAACTTCAAATAATTTCTTACTGTTTGGTCATTCTTAAAATGAATAGATGCGAAGCTATATTGTTAGTTGGGGTGGAAGTCATAAAGGTTCAGATATTCTGTTTTAATGTTTCTTTTCCTCTTTTTCTCTCTTTTAGAAAAGCACTGAGTTGCTTTGTCTTGTGTGTGCTATAAAAAATGAAAAGGGTGATTTTATTCTTCTGTCATTGATCAGTCCAACAGACCTCTGTATTTCCCATCAGCCATCTGGGCCCGCCCCCTCTTCCGCCTGGCAGCCAGTTAATGCTTCTCAGGGCTGTAGACTCCTGAACTTTAAGCATTCATACGATCCGCACGAGTTTAATGGCTCTGTGGAGGTGGAGCCCATTCACTGGCCAATCAAAACACAGACTGAACAAAACATAAGGAAATGTACTCAGGAGAATAAATAGAGAGAGAATGTTCCAGCTAAGAGCAGCAAAACTCCTTTAGATTTAGACTGGTAAGATGTTTTTTAGCAAGGGAAATATGATTTGACATGTACAGCTTTGTCTGCGACAGATCCAGCTCTGCTAGCTGAGTTTTAGCTTTGGGCTTCTTGTATGAGATGTGGGCAGAGAACCATACAGGAATAACCCTGGATCACATTCAGACATACTGTTAGAGGCCAGCTCTAAAACAGATGCCTTCTAGCAGGGCTGGTTCTACACATCTGGAGGCCCTTGGCAAAATGTATACTGAAAGCGCCATGGCTTTCTCTGCTCCACCTTTCAGAATAAATAATAAAGCAACAATCAATTTCTCCCTTCCATTGAAGCAATATTGACTCTAGATATTTGTTATTATGACATATTTAGGGTTATTTTGTAGTTAAAAATCCTACATTTACACCATTGAGTACTGGTGCAATGGTGACGTTTCCTGAATCCCTCTTCATATCCCACATTTCTCCAGAGAAACATCATCTTAATGTCTTAACTGATATGCTCAGAACTGATATATATTCAAAGTGAAGCATTTCTCATCATTTTTTCCCAAGAGCTGTGAAAATGTATTTTCTGGATGTCAAAATATTTTTTTAACAACATTATTATATTTAGTGGTCGCTAGTGGTACAAAAATTACGTTTTTGATTCAGTAAGTCTCCTGAATAAAAAACAACAACATTTTCCCCATGGTATTTTAGTTAAAAAACAAGTACTTTGTGCTATAATTTGTGTTTTACATAAGGTTAAATAAATTAAACTGTGTGACAATTAGACATAAGTACACAGTGACCATTAAAATGTAAATTCATGAGAATCAATGCTGAAGAAAGAAGAGACAAAACCGATACAGCGGCTGCTAACTCAACTTCAACTTCACAATTTGCATATTTACCATTCCATGGGTCAGGCGACCTCACGTATGCTAAGCTCTGAGTTACACAGGGAAATGAGTTTCATTTTTAACGCTTAAATACCGTTACAGAACATCAGTTTTCTAGACTGTTCCCTCTGTTTTCGGCTTGATTAAAATTATTCTAGTGCTGCAGAGACACGCCAAACGTTGCATATCATCTTTTTGGACATGGTTTGTGTCTAGAGGTGGAGCCAAAGAAGCCCCTCCCACATGTCTGCTAGTGCTATTACTGATATCAATCAACGACTGACACGTTCATGTGCTGGACGGATCTGTCGAGGTATAATACTCAAATATCTGTGTGTCCTTCCAGAGTTTACAGAGAAAGTGTCTGGCGCGGTTGGCACCAGTATTCCAGAGAATCTTTACCTCGTCTGCGTCTGTGGCTGTTAGCTGCATTATCCTGAAGCCACTGCTGATGTTCTCCTGGATGGAGACGTCCAGACTGTCAGTGGGAAACACTGGAGGATTATCATTCACATCCTGTAGAGTGATCTCAACCTAAGAGAGAGAAAACATCATTAAAACAAGAGAAAGCAACACGTCATGAAGATTGTTTCTGTGAATATGGGGGTGAATTAATATAGTGGTATTTTACATCCATTAACAAATCCACCTATGGATCTGTTTTGGCTAAATATTAGCATTGCCATAGAAACAAATAATTTACTATCTCAGTGCTGAAATATAACTCAATCATTTTCATTTCATCAAAACCCTCCCAAAGTTTAATATTACCAAAAACATTTAAATTACACAAGTGCAGCAGCCAGTTCCGAAATCTCACACCTCATCTTGGAAATGTAATATCTGCTGCATTTAAAATCACAACACAAAACACCAAAAGACCACAAGTACCAGAGTTGCGCTTCATTCACATTTATCAACAAACACACACCACAAACCCCCACAACTGGAAATTCAGTTGAGTCACAACCTGATCCTGTGCGACCTGTAAATATCCGGATCTGAGCCGGCAAACAGAACGTTCTTCACATTCTGTTTGTTTCCTGTCTAAATGTGGTCATGAGACGCATTTCAGCATCTTCATGAGCTTGTGTGAGTTTCTTTTAAATGAGAGTCAGAAAACATCAACATCATTGAACCAGAGAACACTTTTATAAAAATACAGAACAAATTTCATATCAAGCGACTTGAGGTTACGCTCATTATCAGATCTGGACTAAAAGTCAAGATTCTGTCACAGACTTACAGCTTTACAGACAAAAGTCAGAATTAGATTTCCACTGGTTTTGTGTCAGTCAATTTGAACAGGGCTGTTTTGAGCTGTTGACAGCTTATGAAGGTTACTTAGCAAAATAAAGAATAAATGGACAAGAAATATGAATCTGGGTTTAAATTGTCTAATTATGTAAGAAGAGAGAGAGTGTGTATTTGTGTTGTGATATCAGACATGAATCTGAAACAGATACTGTATGTAGGAAAAAGGACAACAGTCCAATCACAATTAAGTATCCCAAAGAGACAATCAAGAAGAGTCTTTGAAGTTTTGGGCACCAGTACCCAGAGACATGTTGTGTTAATGTATCAGTTCTATACACATACAGAGGCTTGATTTCCCTCACACTGCATACAGTTAGAATAGCATACATGTCTGTACTTAGTTCTGAAACGGCCATTTTAATAGCATGGATACTCCAGTATGTTTCAGATGTGTCACAGGTCTACTGGTGGCAATAATATCTATACAATTCTTGTATAACTTTTTCCTATGGGTTTAAGATCTTTTGTATTCACTCTAGAACATTCCTACAGTTTAGAACAGCGTCCAAAAGCTCTTAGCTTGGAGCAGAATGATCTTCAAAAAGAGACATTTGGAGACACATACAGATTATGGACAAATGGACTAATAACACACAACACTTCACTCCAAAAGAAAAGTGTGAATCATTGTTCTGGATTCTCAGCGTTCCTGCATGTCTTTTGTTTAAAGAACAGAAAATGGATCATGGAAGTCTTCTGTGGATCCTGCAAACATACAATCTAATCAATGCAAATGAATGTTGTTATAAGAAAACATTCAACTTGTCCAACCTGTAGAAGGTCTTTCCGCCTGAAGCCAAATCATCTTTTGCTGAAGCTATTGTGAGATTGAGTTTCCCCTCATTAGTGAATCTGTAACTCATTAGCAAACCCCACTTGAGTCATTTTGAGACTGGAGAGACCTTGACCTCCGTTTAGAGGTAAAAAGTTGATCTGTGCGGTTCGGGTGCCAAGAATAACCCGTAAAAAAAGAAGAAATATTTGATTTTGTGGCGTCTTTCTTCTGACCATGTGGTCGAGGATGCGGCAAAGTCAACAAACAATGAATATTTAGGCTGGGTGCGCTCCACTCTGAAGTGTAAACTATCCCAATGCATCATCAAGAGAGAAGGGGTAAATTACACATGCTGATTTAAGTTTATTTTACCCACAATCCCCTGATAAAAGCATATAAAAGCACAGTGTGAAAGAAAAACCAAAGGCTGTCTAATGGAAATAGACACAGGTGAAACATGTCAGACACAAACAGAAGGTTTATGCAGCTGAGACACTTTTTCCACAACAGATTAAATTTCAATTGTCTGTCTCAGTTTTCTCCATTGGACTCTATTATTAAACACTGCTATCAAGGTTCCACATGCTCTCTCTCCAATGTTGTGTGTGCTGTAGTATTTGGCTGAGGTTACAGTTAGTGAGGTGAGTTTAAGTTCACCCCGCTTCAAAAATACAGTACAGTTGAATATTTGCTTAAATCAAGTTTAATTGATCCTTCAGTTGGAAAATAATTTTCATTTTGGTGATATTCAAGCGACAGTTACACTATGACCTGTGTGTGTGTGTGTGTGTAAAACATACATATATTTTTCAACATAAAAATCAGATCTGAGACACATCCAACTGCTGTGTGAATGTAACCATTGCGTGTGCCAAAAAGAATTCTAACATACAAAAAAAACATTTTTACCACACCAAAAAATGATAAAGCTTTGGAAGAGGCATTTACAGTCTACATCAGGGGTCTTCAATGTTTTTCCGGTCAAGGTGATAGAGACATGGGGCAGGGACCCCCTGATAAAATGTGTGAAACATTTTTTTAGCGCTTAATCTACGTTGACGTATTTTACATCCACGTGACTGCACATGGATGCAGTGGTTTTATTAAAGCTGTTAATGTAATAATTATATTATTTTTACATTTTAATATTTTATCTTTGATATTTTGACCAATGTTTATTTTTTTAACAAAAAATATTTTTATTAAAAATTAATGATCCAACATTAATTAGCGGACCCCCTGCAGTACCGCTGTGGACCCCCTTGGGGTCGTGGACCCCCGGTTGAAGACCCATGGTCTACATCAATGAATGTACTAGACAGACTTTAGATATAATGTTACGAGATTTATTTTTAGGTTTTATGTACAAATCCTATATTTGAAGTTTTACGTTGTATTTTAAATATTAGATGAAGCAATAAAAAAGGGTGCAGTGTGCCATTCTTAGAGGTTTCATTTAGCTTGTTTTCTCAATGTACCTTTTTCATATTGACAAATATTGATTTCGTCTTATTTCCAGAGTTTAAGCCCGTCTTTTGGGTGAAGCAACGATTGCTACACATCATTAAAGGCATGTTGCTTTTGGGGCGGACACATACAGTACTTTACACAGTTGTGTGAAATGTATTATTATACTCAGGACAAGTTTTGCTGCTTCCCGATTCATCTACTTACACTCTGCACTAAAAGGAATTTCTCAGGAATTTCAGCATTTCAATATTTTCATTATTCAATCTAACAGGGATGTTTTTGGAATGTTGGCTAATGTATTCTAAAAGTTCTCTCAAAGTTATCAAAACATGCTTGCAGCAACAGTAGTAGAACGCTTTTTTAATGATATATATCATATATCAAAAACGTTATTCTCTAAGTAGTTATTCCTAAGTAATCCTTCCATAGCAGAATGTTTTAAAAATGTTACAGAATTAAAATGTTCAAATAACGTTCTATTGTTGTTTTAACATTATTGCTATAAGATCAACATCTAAAATCAGGATGTTTTGAATTTACCTAAAACCTTCTACAATAATTTTAATGTTTTTATTACTTCATGGAAATGTTACAGAAACATTCTTACAACCTCAAATTGTTAGCTGGGATCAAAGCTGATACTTCCATAAAGCTTAACGTACAATCTAAGAAGGTGAAAGAGTATCAGAATTCAAGAGTTTGTATAATTGACAACCTAACAAGAAGCATTTATGGAGTGTCTTCCACTTCGCCCACTTTTGAGCCAAGGTCAAAACAGCCATGACGATGTTCTGTGGGGGAACCGCTGGTGAAATGAAGGTGGGAACACCTGAATTGTGCACTTGGTGCAAAGATAAAACTTGTTGTTGCAAATAGTCGCTGCCTGTTCATACTTGTACACTCACAACCTCAATATGAAGACAAATCTGTAGTTGATATCTCACAGCCTGCTCTTATTTCATGTGCTTCTGTCTGTCTGTTTGTTTGTGTGTGTGTGTAAATATGCCAAAATATGCCATATGTATCTGTGCTAGTATGTGACTCAAAGTAAGCTTCCCTCCTGTACTCCATTAGGTCATACCCAGCTAACAATTTTAGGTTGAAAGAACATTTTCCTAACATTTCCTTTGAGTAGTAAATGTGAAAATGTTCTATCAACGATCAAAACATCAAACAGCTTTTTTACATGTTGTATTAATGTTAGGGAAACATTCTTACAATGCGTGCATGGCAAAGGGTTCATCATGTGTTCAACATCACTGCGTCACATGGATCTTTTGCCAATCACAGCACTCTGTGCTTGCAGCGGATTATTTAAAGAGATTCATGTCTCTCCTCCAGACTCTTGACCATTTGCTGAGCACTTCTATTCTCAGTTCTTCTTCTGCTGCTGCATGAGGCTGTTGATCTGCTCAGGTTGAAGAACGTAGCAGTTATTTAGCAGAAGTTAACTAATTTAAATTAATTTATGCATATTCAAACAGTTAAAATGGGCCAAAGACATAATACACCAAAAACCTGTTACTTTGTGCTTATTAATATAACTGTATTCACCTTAATTAGAGAGAAAATGCGTATGCGTATTTAACTGTAGTACGAGTTTTTGTGTATAGTGTGAATAGTATAGATTGTGGTATAAATTATAGAGTAAATTTATCAATATTTCAAAATTCTGTCATACGGCATGCAGCCCAATCGGCCCTCGGTTATTCATGAAGTCATCACTCAGTTTGTAGAACTGTATTAACAGGTTCCCGCTGTTCAAATGTGATAAACACAATTTTACATCTATGGCTGATAGACACAAACTTGTGTCAATTTACAGACAATATTTAAAGTTCTCGGTTTCTACACTCTAATAATAAAAGTTCAATGGTGCAATAAATGTATTTTCTTAGTATATATCCTCTCATTTAGAATAAGGTGAACCTCTCGCTCTCTCTCTTCTCTCTCTCTCTCTGGATCAGTGTGTTGTCGGAATACATGTCTGTTATATAAAGTTTTGCAGTTCAACAGCCCGCAAAATAAAGAAAAAAGCAGAACTTCAGGACAGAAATGAGTATTTTGAGCTTGGCTGTTGTGTTTGAAACATTTACTCAGCCCTGCGTGTGTTTCTCTGTTCAGACTCACACACTGCATCTGTAGATTTACCATAGTACTGGTCAGGCAATACATAAATATGACTACAGTAAAAATGTCTCAAAACTGTGTGATACATTACAGACAGACAGAGGAAGCAGACAGACTCAAGAAGCTGTCCAGCTAGACTGCCTCAGAAGACATCATAGGTGAAGGTCAAGGCTCCTGATGTGAAAGCAGCATTTTATAAAGCACACATATAAATATATAAAAAGCTCATTATTAAGTGTTGTACTATTTACTAATACTTGGGTATACTATATACTGTGTGTGCTATACTTTTATAGGCTACTTGTGTCAGCACTGCTAACATCTAACTGTCAAGAAACATCTGTTCGCAGAACGTTAGATAATGTTCTCCAAACATTCTCTCTGTTATCCAAAACATTCTTGCAGAAATGTTAGTAGAACATTTTTTGAAATATGTCATTGGCAAATGTTAGCATTAAACGTTATTCTTAATTGTTAGTGGAATGTTTTAACAATGTCTTATTGCTGTTAAGGTTAAGTATGACCGTGTCAGCTATCGTGAGATTCACCCAGTTTTTGCTGATGTTTTGCTTCAGTTGGGATATGACCTTGGAAGGCAGCTGCAGATGTAGACAGTAAGCAGTGAAGCAGCTCTCTCAGGTTTGGAACAGAACTTCAGAGGCATGAAGGTCTGTCCACTACATTAAAACTAAATTGCCTAGAAAATTCCACAAACCCCATTACATATCTGTCTCCTCCAGAGAGAGAGAGAGAGAGAGAGAGAATGTGGAGAATGAAAAGAGACAAACCCTGGAGAAAGTTTCGTAGCTTAGAAAACTGTCAGCTTTGCTCTAAACATTTCTTCTAAAATTCCTTTGCAGAAATTGAAACAGACACAAATCACATTTTGGCATACAGCAGAACTACAGAACTGTACCATTAGTGCAGAACTACAGAACTGTACCATTAGTGCAGAACTACAGAACTGTACCATTAGTGCAGAACTACAGAACTGTACCATTAGTGCAGAACTACAGAACTGTACCATTAGTGCAGAACTACAGAACTGTACCATTAGCAGGGGCGCCGCTCGCAATTTTGGGCCCTATGACAAAATATGAGGTTGGGCCCCCCTAGTAGTGTTATTACTAATAAAGCAGATCTCTGGGGGCCCC
>JAZGTJ010016712.1:0-12505 GCA_036877575.1 Botia almorhae
TATTCGCGGATCGGACATCACCACAGCTCAGAGGCGTGGCGCTCATAAACCCCTGTGTAATGATTGGTGTGCCAAACTAGAGACGCTTTCCTTTCTTTCCGAAAAAGAGAAGGAAAAGTGTCTTGAGAAAACATGGCGGAGTGAGAGAGTAAAAAGTTTACCGATGCAACTTGATTAAACCAACAAACTTTCCGGACGCGGGACATGTAGCGCGATTACTGAGGCTGTTAAAACGAGAGAGTATGTGAGGTATGAGTTTGACTGATATATTTTATTCCTGCTGTCGTGTGTATAAACAGCTTCCATAGGCGTTCACCACTGATGCGTATTACCCTATTGATTCTGCTTTTCTGTGTCTAAAAATAATAATTGTTTACGTTTGTCTTTTGACTCCGTTTTTTCACTCGTTATTAATGCCGCTTCTGCCGCGATCAGCACAGATTCCCACTGTCTACGTTTATCTCTGCAGTTTGTTCAAAAGTAACATGTATAATACATTTGTGACATTAGCATCTGTATATAAAACTGTTGCGATTCGGCCACTACATCCATCCGACCCATATCCAAATGAAATAAATTATATTTGCATTAAAGGTAATTGTGCCAACATTGTTTTTATGACCGTTAAGCGCCCATCAGTTCTCCTTATTGTAATGTGAAGACAGAAGGCAATTCAACACGAGAAACACATTAAAAAGTAAAACATTAGGATGCATTCAGTAAAAAGAAATGCGTAATTAAAAATTAAGCTGGCATTATTGTGTTGAAAATACACAGTGCAAAAAATCTCTATGGAAACAGTAGAATCTGTTATGTATTTCACCTTTGGTGTAAAGCAAAATATGAATGTGTAATTGTCCCAAATCGAACCTCACTCATTGCAAGCAGTTTTTCCCAAAGTTCCCCGTGTTTGGAAAGCTCCTGTGGGATTTTATGAGGAACACCTGGATAAGATCTGACTAACAGACAGAGCAGGTCCTGTGTCTGCACTCAACTGCAGGTTAATAAACGTTTATAATGAATCACAGTCATTTACAAAGAACAGAGGCCTGTGTTTTATGCTGTTGTACAGACAGACCTTCCAGTTCCAGGTATTACCGTACACACTTCTGCTGTGTCCTTGGTAGAGTATTTAAGTACATGACTCATTGTTAACGGAGCAGCCACGAAAAATAAATAAAACACAATTGGGCGAAGTGTGGCCAAAGATAGAGAGGTAGAAATAATGTTGACAGTATTTGCACAAAGCATTGTGGATAAAGGCATGGCTTTTCCCGAGACTGTCAGTTGGTTGCACTTTTGAACACGAACAATAGTTTCGAAATTCTGTTGAATACCAGGAATTCCTGAAATGTAAACAAGTACAAGTTATTCCTTTTTGAGTCAAAGTTTTCATATTTTGTAATTGGTTTCACACTGTTTGTTCCGTACAACGAAAGCATGTGACCACAGGCGGTCTTGCTCCAAAAATGACAGTTCCATACCACAGTCATACCAGAGAGTTGTGTGTATACTGATGATGTGTGCATACTTACGATAGCTGTGGATGAAGGAAAGATTTTTAATAACTACTTATATTTTTGAATCTGTTTCCCACATGAAGCTATCATGATTTCAGTTGTCTTAAAATACAGAAAATAAGTCATATATTTTTGCCCATTTTGATGTCGCTGGTTGCGGACAGCTGCTGGTCACTGTAACATTCTCCAAAATGTCAATATTTCTACTTTTGCGTTTGACAGAAGTGCTTGTAATCGTGTGAACACATGACTGAGACGTTTGTCTCATTGCTCATAGGTCAGTGTAATGTGTCATCATGCTTTCAAATGAAAACCTGCTTCCTACAAAAATTCATCAAGATTTTTAGTTTCAGGCTTCATTTAAATTAAACAGACCTTTGTTTTCCTCATAGCTCTCATACTTTGACTTACCAGACACAGGCCTGTGTTACGTCAAACTGATGGCAAGATACCACAACATTAACGTCCATTCTAAAAATGTTGCTGTGTTGATGTTTACTATATAATTTAAATGAGTAATTCTGTGAAGCATCACTTATTTAATATATGAATTCGGTGTAGCATGACTAAACTGCCCCCTCTCGCAATGAATTGTGGGTAATATCAGCTTTCAGAGTGTGCATATTTTGCTTGGAAATATTAGACCATCCGGTTACCATCTGGGAAACTCGTTTTATTAGACTACAATTTGGGGCATACTAATGGTAATTTTGTTAAACTATTTAACTTATAAACTAATTAGGATGAATAGTATGTGGATTGGAATGCAAGGTTTGTTTTTCGATGCAAGGAAAGTTGCTCACGAGGAAATCAAGCGCCTTCCTCATGTTTAACCATCCACGAGGTTTGACATGACACTCGATACGTACTTGGTCTAAATAAATGTATCTCGTGGAAGTGTAGCATGTGATTAATCAGACAATGGCTGTTTTCCTAGTGAAATCAATAGCTGCTTACACCTCAAGTGTGTGTGTGTGTGTGTGTGGAGAGACAGGCTCATGTTTCTTTCTGTGCCTGTCAGATGCTCAGTGGTTCAGACATGGTGAAAGCATGACCATCTTCACTCTGTTTTATGCTTGTCCTTCGTTATATCGTTGTTTTGAAATGATCTTAAATTTCTTGCCAAATCTCTTTCGGGTTTGCTGCTGAGTTTTATTTTAAACTTGGATTCTTACTATGTGTTTAAATGGATGTGATCACAAAAGACGAGGAGCAATCATTTCATGTCCGCTCCAGGTAGGAAAGACAACTTGATTTGTGCGCATATCGTGTTAAAACTTTCGTTGATGCACCTGCAATCTGTAACGTTTGCCTCTCTATCGCCACCTCTGTTTAAAACGTAAAGTTGCTTATAATGTTATTTTCTTAACATGAATGACAAGTTTAAATTGTAAGCAACTTTTGTAAAAACAAGCTACAAATGTGTTTTATCTTCAGCACCCGCACATGCATTATAGTAGCCGGGTTGTCTTTCTGTTTACGAATGTGACAGTCCCACGAAATCAGACCTAACAGGTTATATATCATTATTACAAACTTGAATGATGTTGTGAATGAGGGTGGGGTAATGGGACCGTTTTCAGCACTGATCTGTTATGTACTTGCTCAGTAATTATTTTTAGTTCATTTTCACCCTACAAAGACTACAGATTGCAGCTTTAAAGTTCTTTACCATACTTTTTGCCAGAATTCTCTTCATTTATTCCACTATCTTATCTTTATTTTAAATGCTGTTGTTTTAATGTGCATATGAAATGTTTTAAAACAGTTTAAAACTAAGCAGGCAGTTCACTAAAGGGCCCTTGTTTTTCCATCAGATAAACTGGGCTTGAAATGTAATACAGGCTTGCTGGAGGAGGCTGGGAAATGAGGGCTTAGGTTAGTTGAGAGGTCTCCTACGTGTAAATTTTTAATAGCCATGTTTAAAAATTAAAGAAGTTAACAGTGGTTGGCCCTGTTTTAACTCCTGTGTTGCTGAAACCGAGTCAAGGGCTGAATTTATTTTTTTGTTGACGACTTTGCTGCTTATAATGACAGTTCCGGATCCAACGTGAAAACCGAACCTGCTCAATGTTCACAGCTGAAGCAAGTTACTTGAGCTGAAGTTAGGGAAATATTTCTGAAGACCATTTAGAAGATTCTTTCATTATTCAGTCATTCTGCAGTTGCTCTCCACCCAAATGACTTTCTTCTGTGGAGAATTGTTTAGTGTAATATTGACCCTGCTGGTTTTTCATACAACCAAACTCACGGACAAAGAGCTCTTTCTTGTTCTGAAAAAGACAAAGAAAACAAAAGTACCAAAGCAATTCATACAACTTGTGTTCCTCTGAATCCTCTGAAGTCATTCACGAAAGCTTTCTTGTTGCTCGGTGGTTAGAGCATGGCTTTAACAATGCCAAGGTCATGGGTTCGATCCCAGGGATTGCACTTACTCAGAAACAATGTATAGTATAATGCAGTGTAAGTCGCTTTGGATAAAAGCGTCTGCCAAATACTTAAATGTAAATAAAAAAGAAAAAAATATACTATATACTACATGTATGTAAATGTAATAAAAGATATTGGCTTGGCTTTAGAAGGCTCAAAATGTACTTCATGAAGTACTTTTATGGTTATGTTTGTCAAATAAATTTTCCAGATGCTTTTATCCAAAGCAGTTTACAGTGTTCAGGGTAACACGTAACCTTTGCGCTGCTAACGCAATGTGCTACCCGTTGAGCTACAGGAACACCCTGTAGTTGTTCTTGTCGCTCGATTGGTAGAGCAATGCTTTGGCAGCACAAAGGCGGTGGGTTTGATTCCAGGGAAGACCATATGTTGAAAATTAAAAAAATATATGTATACATTGAATGCATTATGAGCCACTTGGATAAATGTGTCTGCCAAATGCCTAGAATGTAAATGTTTGGAGCTCAACAGCATCTATCTAACATCGAGCATTCTGCCTAACATCTCCTCATGTGTTCCACAAAGGAAAGAAGGTCATACAGAGGTTTGCGATGTCAGAGTTTGTCAAACATTTGAAACATCAACAAATTCATGAAATGACATCCAATGACATCATGATAACTGAGTTAGGACATGGTGGAAATTAGTCCTTTGAGTTCGTCAGTGGAGAATACGCTTGTGTTCCACCTACGGATGAAGACATGGAACACGTGAACATGCGGTCAACCTTTGGCTGAGGACGCTGTGAGCGAAGCGCAGGATTTAACTCCGTCTAATGGATTTTTCCAGCGTGGCCTCGGGTTGCCTGTGTGGTCGGACTTCTCTCAATCTCCAAGAGAATATTTCACGCTACTTTAGCGGAACATGAATAGATTTTGGCAGATTTTCTAGGTGTGTCCTGTATTCCCTAACAGAGTCATATAACATCCTTCTTCCTTACCCGTGTGATTTAATGGCGAGAATCACTTGATTTTTGTTTTCTAAGTAGATTTTGCCATGTTGCTATGCAGTTCCTAGGGCGTTGCTTGCTCTGTCAAAATGAAAATCCTACTGTCATGATACTGTGAGATTCAGATCCCTAGATAAGGTTTGGGTCCATTCTTCAACGTAGATTTATTGTCCAGCAGGTGAAAATGTATTATTGAATAAATATATTTCATGCATGTATAAGGTTTTGTTAGTTAAAAATGGTATATTCGCATGTTTATAAAAGTAATGGTTCACCTCTATCAAGCCACACAAATTGAGGGTTTTTTGATGCCTGTGTTCAGAAACTCTGAGGAATACAAAGCACATTAGAATCGCTCTGTTGACCTGTTTATGTCTGAATCTCTGTGTTGTCACCCATAATTGGAACTGACATCTGCCATTAGTTGTCCGTAGATGACTCGGGCATGTTGCATCTGTGTCAGCCAGGCTTACCCTTGACTGTGAGCATTGAGCATGTGTTCTGATCCCGACGTTACCTGCCACAGGATGTCAACAAAACAGTTCGGTTTTTAAAGCCTCGTTTGGTTGTGAAAGGTCTCTCAAAGGGGGGTGATCTTGGAATTTAGCTTCTTTTGGAAGTGGTCAGTCAGTTCCATAATGTGTCTTTGCGTAAGAGAGTCAAAGCTGTGGGTCTTACGCCGTACCCCCTGGACAATTAAACGACATCACAGTGGAGGGAAGAAGGTCATCAGAAAGGTTGAGATGTCCGTCTTTAGACGGTGCTGTAGATGTCACAAAAAGAAAAAGGACATGAGGTAAAATGTTTTGCCTTGAGAGTTTGACAATTGTCAGTATGGTGGTTGCTAGGGAGTTACTGCGCTGTGTTGTGCTGTTCCACTGGTGTTTTTACTGTGTTCCTATCCAGTTGCTAGAGTGTTGTAGGTCATTGCTAGGTGGTTAGTAGGTGCTAGGCCAAGTCAAATGAAGTTCACCCTCTAAAATGTTCTGGAGGAAAACAAATATTGAAGATGATGGGAACAGTTGTCTTAAAATTAGATTAGATTTTGCGTTTTATGTGTTGAAGAAAGGTTTCAGTTGTTGATGTTGTTTAAAAGTAGTATTTTTTTTATAGTAGTTTGTTTGTAGCTCTGAAAAAAAGGGACAATCAGCTGAGTAACAGTAATAAGAATGAACAGGCGGTATGAAACACTTCATTTTCCTTTTATTGAAAGCATGCCGTAACAAGGCGCAATGCAATAACGCTTCAAGTAGTCAATAAAACTCCTCCATGTTGTTCCGAGATTGTCCAAACCGGTCGTGACATTCAACAACATTGCGCAACTTGCCATATTGTCATCCTGAGTAGCCCCACCCACAGTAAAATTAACATCCTACACAAATACAATGCAAAACATCCTGCAGAAGTGTGTATTAGCTCTTAGCAGAGTGAATGTTTTTGTGTCCCCAATGTTAGGACATTCCTCAGATTACAGCCTCTTCACTCATAAGCTCATTATATGAAAAAACAACTTCGTGTGATGTTCTAAATAACAACAAATTTTTATAAATGTTTGTTGCTTGATAGAGTATTTTTCTTATCACAATTTTACATTATTAATCTTAATAGTTGTGTGAATATTGTGGGTTATTTTCAGTTCATGTCAATGAGGAAGGGTGCTTTGGCAGTTAGATGGTACATTACCAAATTATTCAGTGCATGCACTGTTCTTACCTTCTCTACTGCCCCCTGCAGGATGGAGGCCTCATGTCTAGAACTGGCACTGGAAGGTGAGCGCTTGTGTAAAGTAGGAGATTACCGAGCAGGTGTGTCATTTTTTGAGTCGGCCATCCAGGTAGGCACAGAAGATCTGCAGATTCTGAGCGCCATCTACAGTCAGCTGGGCAATGCTTATTTCCACCTGCATGACTACAACAAAGCTCTAGAATATCATCGTCATGACCTCACACTGACCAGGTTTGATTCTGGAGAGTTTTCTTGCAGTTTTTAAGCAGATCTCTGTTAAAATCTGTGTAAATATCAATGTGTTGTTTTGGGGGCTCTTTTAGAACTATTGGAGATCAGCTGGGAGAGGCTAAAGCTAGTGGTAACCTTGGTAACACGTTGAAGGTTCTGGGTCGCTATGATGAAGCAGCAGTTTGTTGCCAAAGACACCTGGACATTTCCAGAATGCTCCATGACAAGGTGAGTATCTGTACAAAAATCTGAGCCAAAAAACAATCAAAGATGGCAGTATACATTACAGTGTTTAAAAGAGAAGAAAAGCACTTTGGCTAAAATTTAATTTTGTGTTTCATTAAAGAAGGAAAATAAAGTAAATGTGTTCAGAATGAGATGAGGGTGATTAAATGATGACAAAGATTTTTGATTCTTTATGTTTTTCTGTTAAATTACTATTCCTTTAAATCCCTAAACCTTTCCTTTAATTATGCGAGGATAATTCACAGCCAACTTTACTAAACGCTTGATGCATTTTTTTTCTATTTTAACACTCCATGAACTTTTAGTTTAGATGCAAGGCGTTCATTCGTTCCACATGTTTAATCAGTAGGGCTTGTTTTCTGTGGCTGGACCGCTGTGTGTTATCTGCTGTGTGTGCGTGCCTGTGTGTGGTTTTGGTAGGTGGGGCAGGCTCGTGCTCTGTATAATTATGGGAATGTGTACCACGCCAAAGGGAAGAACATATGTTGGAGTGGTATGGACCCTGGAGAGTTCCCCGAGGAGGCACGTATCGCTCTAAAGAAAGCAACAGAATACTACGAGTGAGTTTATGTTGAGGGAGACAAAACAAGCCAAAGTTTGACTTATTGTTTTAAAGTTACTCATGTTTACTTATGTTGTTCCAAACCCATATGTCTTTGTTTTTGTTTTTTTTACACAAAAGCAGTTGTTATGCAGAACGATAATGACTGATAACTTCATTATCAACGTTTATTTTACGAACACTTGAAGAGCTGCTGTGTATTTTGTGCATTACTTTTGCATTATCTCCTCTGTTCTTTGTCGCTTCATTTGAAGAGCAAACCTGGCCATAGTGAAAGAGCTATGCGACAGAGCGGCGCAGGGCAGGACCTACGGTAACCTTGGCAACTCTCACTACTTGCTGGGAAATTTCCAGGATGCTGTTCTTGCGCATGAGCAGGTACGCTGGATTTGTTTTTACAGTAGTAAATAAACTACGGTATCGCCCAACGTAATTATTAGACTAAAAATGAACGTACGCAGTCATTATTTTTGTGTATACATGTTATTATTGTATAATAGTTATTTTAATTACAATAACAAAAGTTAATTACTATATATCTAAAAGAATCACAGAAACGTAAATAACAATAATCCTAGTACAAGTATTATTATAATTACCGTAATTATTATTGTAAATACAAAAATAACACAGAAAGCAGTTCTGCTCGTTAAGCTAACAGATCATAAGCATTACGTAATGAAACCAGTCAAGATGTGCATTAGCATCTGGGCTTGACAAATTCTGACTTTTTTACAGCGTCTCCTTATTGCGAAGGAGTTTGGGGACAAGGCGGCGGAGAGGAGAGCGTACTGTAACCTTGGGAACGCATACATATTCCTCGGGCAGTTTGAGGTCGCGGCTGAACATTACAAGTTAGTTTAACGTTTTATTTACTACAATTGTATTTATTTTTGAGGCATATTGTTACAGTCGCTGCACAATAAATAATTACACGGGAAAGGAAGTGCTGGGGGCATGAGGTCATTCTGACAGTGTTTGTGTGTTTCTGATGATTGTGATGACATGTTGTTTGTGTGCAGACGGACACTGCAGTTGGCCCGGCAGCTGAAGGATCGTGCAGTAGAGGCTCAGGCCTGTTATAGTCTGGGCAACACTTACACTCTGCTGCAAGACTATGAGAGAGCCATAGACTATCATCTCAAACATCTCATCATAGCTCAGGATTTAAAAGACAGGTATTCTTGCACACAAATTACAGAAATGTCACAATCCAGAAAATTGTTAATCATCCTGTCTAATCCCGCTGTTGGATGGCTTTAGGATTGGAGAAGGAAGGGCCTGCTGGAGCTTGGGGAACGCCTACACTGCACTGGGAAACCATGAGCAGGCCATCAGCTTCGCCCAGAAACATCTGGAGATCTCTAAAGAGGTGTGTGCGTGGCCATATGAGAGAAGACCACCAGATTCCTCTGTACAGGAAATGGTTTGATGCTTCTCTGTTTATAGGTTTAGACAGAGGCCCCAGCGTGCTGGATTAGATTGATCTCTGCGTGTTTGTTTTCTTGCAGACATTTTCAGTAATGTTCTGTGTCTTTGTGTCTGCTCAGATTGGTGACCGCGGTGGAGAGTTGACAGCAAGAATGAACTTATCTGATCTGCAGCTGGTCTTGGGTCTCAAACAAAATAATTTAAACACAAACAGCCCAACCTTCATAGAGAGTCTTCCTTCAGACAGTAGTTCACCTGGTAACCACACACACACACACACACATACAAACCTCAAAAGGAATTGCTTGGATTATTCAGGTTTTGCTGACTGTAAAGGTTTTGCTGAAGTAAATCTCCCTCCACAGAGCGTAGTGTTTCCCAAGACTTAAAAATAAGTGCCCTTAAAGGTGCACTAAATAATCTTTTACAAAATATTTACTGCATAATGAATTGTACTTTTGACACACGTTAACATTTTTGGAACATCTGACATAGAAGGTTCCGTTCTTACCATAGAAGGTAAGAACGGAATGTGTGACTTATGGTGCCCCCTGCTGGTCAAAAATGGTAAATTAAGTGAAAATTTGCCAAGTCTACTGTAGTTACGTTACACGGTTCTTATTCTGTAGATGGAAGATCTAGAGGTGGCAGAAGACTCAGCATGGAGAACATGGAGCTCATGAAACTCAACGCTGACAAAACTATGGTGAGACATTCATTTTGTGAAGTAACAATCTTTTCTATATTACAAGTCTGCATTTACATGTCCTCATTTGTAAGTCGCTTTGGATAAAAGCGTCAGCTAAATGACTAAATGTAAAATGTAAATGTTGTACTTAGGAACCGGCCTGTGAGGAGAATACAACCCCCCAACAGAGCAAATCACCCACCAAATCGTCCATGGCCAAGACATCTTCCAAACTTTTCTTCATCAATCGCTTCAGTAGGAAAAAGCAGAAGCTGAATGGATCTAACTCCAGTACAACAGCAGAAAACCAGAGCAGTGATACACCTTCAGTCCCTTTGAACACACAGGTGCGTCTACACTGTCATAAACACTTAACACTAGCATGAGTCTACAACCGTCTTTCTTTCAGCAAAAGATAAACAACTTTGTTCCTGTTTCCAGTATGCTCCAGACACTCTGGGCGATGATGGCCTTTTTGACCTTCTAAGCCGCTTCCAAGGCAACCGCATGGATGACCAAAGGTGCTCTTTAGAGGACGGCAAAAGCCGTGTTCCCGCCCCTTCCTCTCCCTGTGAAACCCCACCCATAGCCACGAGGAAGTGTGAGTTAGCCCCTCCTCCCTGACTTGACTTACACGTTAACTATATTTTAAAGCTGTAAATTAAAGTAAATTAAAAACAAAATTTAGTTGTAATTTTTTTTAGTAAGAGGGGATTGTAGGTGAAAGCTGAACATAAATTAGCTGGGCTTAATGCTTAATTGTCATTAATGAGCAATGTCAGAAATATAACAACATTACAACATATAGCTGATTAAATCCAGCTGTTGGTCAGTGGCAGTCTCTTGATTTGTGTCTTGGTCATATTGTGCTGTTTTTCACCTCGTTCAGCTACTTCCGTGTCCGAAGTGGACGCCTCAACGCAGCCCGGGCATTTCCTAGACCTGCTGGCGAGCTCGCAGAGTCGTCGACTAGACGAACAGCGTGCCAGTGTAGACAGTCTGCCGGGTTTACGATTGGACCAGCGCCACAGCCAAGACGTTCTCAGCAAACTCATGGCCACTGCAGATAGCAAGGAACCAGATGAAGACTTCTTTGATATGCTGATCAAGTGCCAGGTAGGTAGCTGCCAGGTTGTGACTTTACGGGGATAGTAAGGTGATGATGTAGCGTCTTCGTTGAATTGTTGGCTTAACCTGTTGAAAACTCTTGCACAGGGATCCAGACTAGATGACCAGAGGTGTGCTCCTCCACCTCCTCCAACCAGAGGCCCCACAGTCCCAGACGAAGACTTCTTCAGTCTTATCCTTCGCTCCCAGGCAAAACGTATAGATGAGCAGCGAGTTATCTTACCTTCAGACCAATCCTGACTGACCTTCTCATGATGAAGCTAGTAAACCTTCACAGAGTCTCCAATATAGAAAAAGGTTTTAAGACCTCGTCGCCTTATTGACGTTCATTTACTGATTGCTATTCAGAAATCCATGCCTTTGACAATCAGACACTTCGAGATTGTGCTCAACATGAAGTTTTGGAGGAGATTAGGTTCAGGAACAGCTTGTAATTTGAAGAGTTTATTTGTAACCTTCTCATGGATTTATCTCAAATGCTCTGAACTGGATTCAAACGTGTCTGAGGTTTCTGTCGAATTGGGCCACAGGCTCTTCCTCAGGGATGTAATACAGAGCACTGAAATGCATTTCATTTACCTGGTGAACTGGATGGAGTTTGGAGACAATCCGCTAATACTGTACTGTAGACTTGTCATGCTAAACTTAATATTTCCTGTTTAAAAACCTTTTTCTTTTTATTCTTTCTCTTACTTGAAATGTTTTATATTATCTTTTACTACCATAAACTGATGTTCTGCATTTTTGATGTTTTGGAAACCATTGACAAACTCTGCAAAAGATTGTAGATTATATGTATACATAAACCTATTTGTTCTGAAAAGGATATAATGTAATTGCTAATTTTAAATAGCGGAGGAATAAAGCCTCATTTTAAAACATAACTACATATTAATTTCCTGTCATTGCATTAGAGTATTTCCCAATTTTTAATTTTGGGGTCCGCACATGGGGTCCCACTTCAAACTCACCCTACCAGTTGTATTTGTTATGTCCAGCTCATACACCAGTGCTGCAGAAATTCCACACTTTACCTTTAAAGATGAGTCCACAAAACTATACAATATACAAACCCATATATTGAAAATGTGTAAGAAAAATAGTTAGAAATAGTCTGATATAAAGAAAACATATTGCTCCTAAAATTTAAATTGCCTTTTATATTGTCATATGTACTAAAGTTAAAGATGATTACATGTTATTTATTAGAAACATTATTAATTTAATTAAAAGTTATTTGTATTTCAATGAATCTTGGCTACCTGAGGGTCCTTGAACCCCAGTTTGAAAACCACTGCTTTAGGCAAATCGGACGCTAAACTGTTGTGCTCCCGGCAGAGGCCCACAGGTGCGTACTACTGAGGGAACGTTGTGTGTATTTTGACTGTCTATTTGTGATTGATCGCTTGTTATGACCAATCAAATGAAAGAAGGCGGGAATTCCAGCGCGCTGCTTTAACTGTCTTCGAGATCAAGGGAAGGTGTAAGTACAACAATATTAACATCAATATGTGCCCACTGTTTTACAACAAAAACGTGTTACGACTGTAATTTATTTTCAAGAGAAACAAAAT